>JBBPOE010000099.1:0-57665 GCA_038091295.1 Tylopilus felleus | reverse complement strand
ACCCACATATTTCTTTTTCTTGTTCCATACACGTACCCCTCGTCACACGTGAAGATTGTTAGACTGTTTTGATGGGCACTCATTGAATCCCTGGCACAGTAGAGATACTGGTGCAGTGTCTTTCACCGGCGCCAACGGCACTGCGATATGGATGTGTGTATCAATCATTGTATCCATCCCTTCCCCTTCATCCACCTGTGATACAAAACGGTACTTAGAGGTATGAAGATGATAGTGATCGTAGCAATTGACCATCCAATCGCTTTCGTACTCCAAAAGCCCTGTGAACGAGCGTTTGACTTGGCAGAACGCACGCCTCCATCTTCGAGTTTGGTGTTGGCGAACAGGCTCTCAAGGCCAGTGGGATGTTCGGGAGGGAAAAATCGCTGTGGGCGTAGCCAAGCACCGTCGTCGTCGCTTACCGCGTTCTTGACCTTGACGGGTGACGGGTTGGTCGGAGTCCAATCCATGGCATCTTCGTCTGGGATTTCATCGACTTTGATTGGGGATCCTTGCGTAGTCGGGGCAGGGGCGGAAGACGCGAAGGAAGGGAGACCAAATATCGGGTTGACAGAGGGTATGAGCGGTTTAGAGGAAAGTGTGAGGGAAGAGAGAAGGTCTGGCTCGTTGTTGACTGGCACAGTGGGCATGGGAGAGGCACGTGCGCTATGAGCCGATGACTCGGGTGTATTACGCACAGAGGACGTTTCAATGAGGCGGATTGGGGGAGGCCGTTGTAGATGCAGGACAGTGAACGACGATGAGAATACCTATATTTGTTTGCGTTGACGGTCCAAGGACGTGTGAAAGGATAACATACCAATAATTCAACCAGGAGTGATATTGAACAATATGTGCTAACACGATGCGATGACGGATAGGCAGAGATGTGGAGATAGTCCCGAGATGGAGATCGCCATGGGAGCACAAGGAGAATGGATGTAGTGAGTCTAGAGAGCCAGGCGAGTACCTGCAGAATCTTGTACAAGGTGAGTCGCTCGACTTGCATGGATCACGACGCGACACTTACAGCGTAACGAGTCTTTCCTTTGATGCGGACATCGCGTCCCTGAGCTCTTGCTGTCTTAAATTGATAGTAGGTTGGGTCCCAGGCCGTATAGAAGAGAGAGAGAAGACAGAAAACAGGGAGTACAGGGATGACTATAGCAAGCGAATGTGGGAAATCGTAGCCACGAATCGCTAGCAGACGAGATCAGTAGCATTCAACATACAGAACGACTGCACCTACCTGCTGCATAGGCCGCAACTACGGACAAGAGGGTGACCCACCACAAAGCCCCCCTTACTCGCCAAATAGCAAGTTGTAATCCCAACTTCTCGCGGTCTTTTGCAGAGCCAGGTGCCAAGCGTTGCTTTTCTTTTCCTTTGCTTTGTTTGAGCCAGCCTCCGAGGGCCTTCGTTCGAGCCATCTGGTTCTTCTGCTCTATCTCGTCCTCGACTGCGGGTAGGCAATTGACACAGACGGGAGGGTATCGCATATGTAGCGATTCACGGTATGCGGGGAGCTGTTCGAGACGTTGGGCGTAATCGGAATGCTGTGAATCAACGGTTCGCGTTGATGTAGTGGTGTATGTGAGGGACTTGCCTGTGGAGGAGGGAGATAGCTGGAGAGGAGGTTGACTATGAGCATCTGGTTCGTTTGGCATGTGTGGCAGAATGGAGGCTTGGCGTATGTGGAAGGGAGTCTGTCCTTGTTCGGGGATGCTAGGGGGGACGTGTGAGCAAAACTAGAGAGAAAAGTGGGTAAGAGACGAACCGCGCTTCGCAAAGGACGTTGCATTCAAGTTCTCGTCGTGCATGGCAGGTTCATCGGACAAGATTTCGCCATTGGCGTCAAACCTATTCCAGCAGCCACAATGAGGACAGCAAAAGGATCGGGGGTCGACGGGTGCGAGATTGACTGCTGAGAGACAGAAGAAACAAGAGAGGTTGCTGGAACGACGAAGAAAGGGCGCCATGAGATGGCCGTCGAGGAGCGTTCGACTTGTTGTGAATTTATGTAATCGACCATGTCTGTGGCACCCTCCCCGTCCAGCAGTCGCGGAGAGATCGTCCTCCAGCCAGCCTACTTTACATCCTCGCCCTTCGTCCACGCTGCCCGTGCAGACATCGACTCGCTCGTACAGCAGTACGCTCAACAGTACGCTCACTCACTCGACCGCCCCTTTGCCCTCTTCAAGGAGATCTGGCAGTCGCAAGGCTGGTCATGGATCCAGTTCAACGTTTTCGATGCGCGCTCCCGTGCAGCTTTTCTCAGAGTCATGATGCGACTCTTTTCTGGTGAGCATGTCCGCGGCATTCCTGCATCACTCGCTGAGCATGTTCGAGAACGCATCGGTGCTGGTGAGACACCCCTGGAATGTGTCGTAGCATTGTTTGGTCTGTACACGATACTCTACACTCAGCCGTCTACCTCTGCGCCGTCGTTGTATTCCGTTGCGCAGGTACCGGTCAGTTGTGGTATGCATGTTTGCTCAAACTTGACATGCGCCTGATGTGTCACACAAGATCTCTATGATGAGATACTGAAGCTCCCCGACGCGGTGGATGACGTGTTTTTGCGTCCACATGTTGTGTATGTACAGTCTAGGTTGCTGCGGGCACACGTGTTTCAGATCCTGCCGCACTCGGATGTGCATCCGCTGAACCCTCGAGTGCTCCCTCGGGAAGTGGTGGCAGAGGATGGCGAGCAACGCACGAAGAGGGGACGTCCGTCGAGGCGAGAGAGGACGAGAAGGGCGAGAGCGTCGCTGGTAGCGTTAGAGAGGATGTGTGAGGAGGAAATGAGGCCGAGTTGTACGCGGGAGATGGTCAAGTTGGGTGAGATGAGATGGGCCGAGTCGCGTGTGGCTGAACGCATGGCGACGATCGGAAAGTGAATCTACTCCCACGGCTCGTCTCTTGTACTTGTTGTAATCCTCTCGCTCGTTATCGTCCATGGCTTACCGTTCCACTCCTCATACCCATCCACGCCAGTTCTACGCTCAGGCTGCGTCGAACGCTCCTTCAACAACCAGTCTCCTTCGCCAACCCTCAAGAGCCCCACAAACCGTGCAGGCCGCGTTCGCAGGTGCTCCCCCTTCCATCCGGACAGTTTCCAGTCTCACCTCTCTCGTGCGTCTCCCACTTCCCACATCACACCCATTTCCTCACCCATATGCCCAGAATGACTCCCCTTATCCCGGCGTACCCGCTGGCAGGTCGTCTGTACCCCAAACACAGTCCATTTCCGACAAGGCAAGCCATCCTTACTACCACATTCCCACCCGCTAATCTTTTTCTTCCAGTTCTCCCTCTCACCCGACCCCAAATCATGGGGTGCTGATCTCTCTCCAAACCACCCCGAGCCTGATGATTTTCTCCACAATCCCGACCCACGCCGCGACAGAAAGTTCGACCGTGGCGGCAGCGTCCTCACTTATAGAGGTCTAACTAATCTCGGCTGTCTCGTCTTTCTCGCCGTCGGCCTCGTCGCACTCTTGTATGTCCCTTCAACCATCTCCTTCCCTTATTGACCCTTTCCCCAGCGCCGGATACCCAATAATATCCTATTTCACCAAACACCCCCTCTCTTACGCGGGCGGTTTTAATCTAGGCGGCATCAACGCCAGTGGCCAGGCAAGCATCTATTCACTTTATCATCCACAACGACTTATATTCCCCCAGATTCCTACCATGCCAAATAACGTTGGTTTGATCGACATAAAAACCCCATACACTGCCCATACGATCGCATCTTTTGCCGATGGTACCGAGTACCAACTGGTATTCAGCGACGAATTCGAAACCGAGAATCGCACCTTTTGGCCCGGTGATGATGCATTCTGGGAAGCAGTTAATCTCCATTACTGGCAGGTATAGTTTACCTGCTTCCTTATCCGGTACCATTCTTAACCCACAAACCAGACCAACGACTTGGAGTGGTATACCCCTACTCAGATAACAACAAAGGGTGGTGCACTTGAGATCACGCTGGCAGAACAGTCGATGAACAACCTCGACTACGTTAGCGGAATGCTTTCCAGTTGGAACAAGTTTTGTTTCACCGGCGGCATGGTACTAGCATCCGTCAGTTTACCAGGGGCTAACAACGTACCCGGTACGTGCTCGCAGATCACTTTCCATCTTTTATTGTACCTTAATGACTTATCATGTCCTTTCAGGACTTTGGCCTGCAGGTTTGTGCTTGCGCATTCCTCTTTCGTCGTCGTCGCACTAACTCTTATCTTCAGTGTGGACGATGGGTAACCTTGGTGGGTACAAGTACTCGATCGATGTTTCGTCAACTTGAACACCTCTGTTAGGTCGTGTAGGCTATGGTTCTTCTTTGGAGGGCCTGGTACGGATTCTTCCCTTGGCTTGAGCATGTCACATCCTTATTTTTCTCCAGTGGCCCTATTCTTATGACAGTTGTGACGTTGGTACCGTCGCCAACCAAACGCAGAATGGTCAGCCCGAGGCGGCTGTAGTGAACGGTGACCCGACCCATGGAAACGTCTTGTCTTACCTTCCCGGTCAACGTCTATCGAGATGTACTTGCAAAGGTGAATCGCACCCTGGACCCGTCCACTCAGATGGAACATATGTCGGCCGTTCGGCACCAGAAATTGATATCTTTGAATCCCAAGTTTGTTACGTCATTCACGAACCACTCGCTCTTGCTCATGAAAATAGGTCACGGGTACCCCCCTTCAGGGTCAAGTCTCACAGTCTGCACAATGGGCTGTAAGTGAAGCGTATGATGGACTACACACTCTGACCAGCCTTTGCTTAGCCCATGAATGCTGCCTATGAGTGGAAAAATACTACTGGCAATTTCAACATCCCAAACTCGTCTATTACCCAACTGAACCCATACGCTGGTGGTGTTTTCCAGCAGGCAACATCAGGGGTGACGAACACGAGTAAGTGCTACCCTCTTGGTATAACCTGCGGTGTGCTGAACTTTTGCAGATCAGTCCTGCTACGAGCTGACCTCGGGATGCTTTGCGACATATGGATACGAGTATAAACCAGGTACTTGCTATTTCGTTTGCGCCACTCCTTATTGATGCTGAATAATGTCCCAGGTTACACATCTGATGGTGGTGTGAGTGCAACCTGAATTCCTCAACTTTCTGATCTCACAAGAAGGTGTCAGTACATATCATGGATTACAAATGACGAAGTTGCTTGGACGTTGGATGCAAGCGGAATGGCAGCTGATCAGCTGACTCAGATCTCGGACAGACCGATTCCGCAGGAGCCCATGGTACACTATCACTCCGCTTGTGTCTGTGTGCTAGCTCAGAGCCTTTTACAGTATCTGATTGCCAATCTGGGGATATCTCCCAATTTCGAGACCCCCGATTTTGCGGCGCTCACTTTTCCGGCGACCATGAGGATAGACTGGATTCGTGTTTACCAACCGAAGAATGCGATCAACATTGGTTGTGACCCACAGGACTTCCCTACGGCAGCTTACATCAACCAGTAAGTGTAAACTAACAAACCATGCTACGCGTTCTCACAAATTTGAAGGTACCTTGAGGCATATAGCAACGTGAACCTGACAACATGGGAGCAGTATGGACAAACGTTCCCGAAAAACAGCTTTTTAAGTCAGTGCTGACAGGGACTTGTACATCAGTCCATTGTGTTTGTCGGACATGATGGTGGGACCATTCGCTTCTGTTTGCAGGGTTTTTCTTTTTGGACGAGCAATTCGCCGTGTTTTCATTCGTTCATTACTGCACGCGCTTTCCGCGGTTTGCTTCGAGTGTCGTCAGCTTGCAACGGCAATCAACGTTATCGTCTGTTGGGCATATGGACTAGCCGCATTCGGTGTTCACGGCGGGGCTGCGCATCATCGTTACGCTTGGTTACACTAGCAATGAACGTACAACATTCCCGATAGATATTGCTGCTTGATATACCGAGGAATCCGAAAGAGATGCTAGACGGATTACATAATCATACTGTTCTCATAATTTGATTCTGCTCCAATAATGTCTGAAGTTTTCCCAAGGTGCGCTCCAGGGTGATGATTCCTCCTGCCGTCAGTCGGGGCACCGCAAGCTCTTGATCGGGGTCGTCAATCACAGGCTCACTCTTGCTCTTCTCGATCAGCTGGCGTGCATCCTGGAGGACCTTGGCAAGCCTTCCTTTGGTGTAATAGAGCCAACTGATCTCTAACTGTAGATCGCCGAGAGGAATTTCAAGCGCGCGGCGAACGAACCCTCTCGAGAGGACATACGCCTTTTCGTTGTATAGCCGGCTGCAACAAGTCAGCACAAGGGAACCTCGGACGCGCGAAATCATCACCTATTGACCATGCCTTCTTCCGTACCTCTCAGCTTTTCGTACGCAGGTTCGCAAAACCATCTAGATGAGTTTTCAGACGAGGCTACGCCACTGACAAAACATGACGACGTACGGTTCTTTGACCAGTACGAGACCCTGAATGGAGACGAAAGCCTGCAATAAACTCGATCGTGACGCGCTCCAGGTCTCGGTGCGATCGCCCGACCACGTTCCTAGGATCGATAGACAAACCTTGCCTTCTTCATAGAGATTCCTAAGAATAGATGTATCATCGTTCGTTGCGATCGCTTGTAAGCTCCTCTTCACTTACGGATTGACTGGATGATGCAGTTTCATATCATAGTGAGCACGTGTCAAGGAATCACAACAAGGTAGCACGCACCTCTCCCATTGCCATTCGTCCAACTGAGGAAATGTGCTATGGGCGGGCTATGAGGAAAATTGGAGTCAAGCATCCAATCAATGACAAATGGTGCGTCCTCATATGGGGTATTTTCTGGCCCAATAATCAAGCATCGCAAAAGATCCGAACGATCCTCGTATGCACGCACTATGATGGAGTCTTGCAAATGTCGTCAGAGTCAAGCTCGATTATGCCTCACAAACGCCATTCACCTGGTAAACTGTTGGAAAGAACTCGGTACTCTTTGGTCAGACGTGTGAGGAAAGTCCTTGAAGGCTGGCTAGCGGTCGTGGAGTAAAAGGCGTGATCAGGAGGGGCGGAGGGTAGGATCTCGAAGCGTTTCCAAAACGAGTCATCATCCAGTTCAACAGTATCCTTTGCTATGCCATTCACAACCAACTCTTGGCTCATCTCCGGTGACGTGGAGGGCGTAGTGGGGAGTGGCGAAATTGAATCGGCAAGATCCAGCGTAGCGTTGCTTGCAGGGGGATTAAGCGATTCGTCGTCTGGTCCCGGTGACGGTGATGGTTCAGCTTCTGCCCAAGGAACGTCAACGTCCATTTCTTCCGGGTCCTCGTCTGTTTCCACCCATTCATCATCGTCAGCATTTTTCTCATACCGCCAAACACCGCCCGCATCTTGGAGCCAGATACCCTCCGAATATTCCTCGTTTGCGTCGTGTTCTGATACTTCTTCGTCCCAACCGTCATCATCGATCTGCTCCAGACTGTCATATAGTCTTGTTAATCTTTCCAGAGGCAAAACAGACACTTCCATATTTGGGTGTGTCACTTCCACCGACCCATCGAGATGAAGCTATAACCGTTGGTTAAAACGAAAGGCATTCAAGATCTTCAAAACATACCTCAGTAACTTCCCCAAACCACGAGAGAGAGTGGTCATCTGCGTTGGGAAGAGAGACATCGTAAAGAGAAAGTCGGTGGGGATTGCGATTAGCCGCTATTAGCGCTCCTAGATCTGCCATAGTACGTCTCCATCCACCAAGTTCACCATCTGCCCGCACCGGTGATTCGCGGACCCATTCCTCAATTTCACCGATTTTTGGGACTCGTGGAGGTGCAAACCCGTTCGTGGTCTCCACCGGGTGTATGAAGACCGAGTCCCCCCGTCGCACGCCGAAACCGTGGCTGTGTATTGCATCGGGACTCGTGTCTCCTGTGCCATTTGGATCAAGTTCTAAGACAGATACTGTTTCCAAAGTACCCGTATCGGCACAACGAATGACAGCGACTCTGTCCGTGGAATTGACAGACTGGACTATGGCTACACGTTCCTGATCTTCATTCTTCCATAGCACATGGTCACCTGGCCTGTTTGTATATTAGAGCAGATATCCTGCTATGAGCAATCCGTGCATACCAGCAATCATACTCATCGACATTCAAGTATGGGATCAGGTCTGTGGATGGTAAGGTCTCTCGCGAGCCATCCTGCCATAGAACCACTACGGTTGTCCGCGTTCCCTGAACACACAGTGTGCGGCTGTCAATCTTGCAGTTGCCCTCCATCCCGGACTCAAACGACACAATAGGGATGGTTTCGTCGTCGGGAACAATTACTTTGTCACCGACACGAACATCACCGGACTTTGTCCTTAGTACCGTGAGTTTTCGAAGATCTTCTCCGTGCCAAAAGCGTTCCGGACGTCGCTTCCTCAACATGACATCACGATCAAGCTGAGAAATCGAGTCAGAGGAGGTGAGGGAAACGTTGAATGAAATACCGTCTGGTTCAACGCTAGCCAACATATCGCAAGGACAGTATGCTGAAGATCAACCACAGTATCGTTCGCGGTCGGCATTGGTGTGCCATGACATGGGTGGTGAATACCGTTGAAACTGAGGGGGTGCGGCAAGATATCCTATTTAAATTTCTCAATAACTCACGCCACGGATTGATAGATGGCATGACATACGAGTCCTTTGTCCCCGATTGTGAGCCGCGAGCTTATCTCCGGCATCCGAATAAGAGTACCGGACGCTGAGATGACAAGTTCGTCGAAAAGCTGCGAGAGTCAATGAGTGACAAAGCGCGTCGCAAATGATGCATACCTCGATGACCTTGGTGGGGGGGAGTAAGCTTTGGGCCACGACACGTAAAACATGGGAATTTTTCTCACTTGCCCTATCCAATCGGCATATACGACATAGTCTCCTGCATTCACGGTGGTGGCGTGACGAAGATCCCTGACATCTCTCCAGCCCATTACAGATTCGCCGCTGATGGCGTGCACGAGCCTGGCTTGTACATGGGTGCTTACGACGACGCCGGAGCGAACATCGTCGAGACTGCGTTTGCAGTAGTCTCCTGGCTGAAATGTGCGATCGACGAGCTCATATTCCGATTCTGGGACAATCTCGCGAAGACCGCCTGGCAGGAAAGAGACGCCAACCTCGCCGCGGGTTAGGGGACGGAGGAGCGGATCCATGAGGGGGGTTGGAATAGGAGGGAGGTCTTCTGCATCATGCCAACAGCGCTGAGAGGAAGTGTAAGATGGAGCGGGGACGAGGAGTATCGATTCTTACCAATACGACGCCATGTACGCTCGGTGAACCGATGCGCCTGACGATGTCCTCCTGGTAGAACTGGGTGAGGGTGGGTGTGAGTAGGTCATGTCTGTGTCGAGCGCGGTCGAGTACCTTTGTGGACGATGGCGGTCCGTTTGTGGTCGACATTGAAGGTGAGAGTGAAGGAAAGATGTCGCTTGGTGGTGCGCAAAGCCCATCGGATCACGTGGTTAGATAATACCATTATGGGCTCACAACTTAGTGAAACGCTCCATGACCATCATGTTGCTCGACATTCCGATCGAGACCATCATCCAGATATTGGCACATCTCGACTTTCGCAACTTGCTCAACTGTAGTCTTGTGAGTACCACTCCCACTACATCGTCTAGCTAATCGCACCGTCATCCTAGGTGTGCCAACTGTTCCGTACAGTCGTGCAGGAGAATGCTGTCTGTCAGTACACTATCGAGTTAGCTGTCTCTGGCATGCGAAATGGTCCCCCTGGCGTCATGGGTCACGCCGATCGCTTGGCCAGGCTCCGCAACAACCAAGCTGCATGGCACGCCCTGCAGTGGACCTCATTGAAAGACGTCAGCATGTTGCACGGCTCCTTATACGAGCTCTGTGGTGGCGTACTAGCCCAGTCCACCCATACGGGCGGCGGCGGCCTGGTGTTTCGTCGCCTTCCTTCTCACTACCGCAGCATCCAAGAACAAGTTTGGTCGCTCGAGTTGGACTTTATGTTACGAGACTTTACGTTGGATCCCGCTCAGGATCTTCTTGTCCTCGTTGCGCAGCCGATTCTCCGGTGAGTATGCACTCAGCATGTTCAGCACAGCCGTATTTTTTATCTCTTTGGAGCACTAGCACACACGACGCGCGAATAGAAGTCTGGGTACACCTACGATCCCTGACCACAGGAAAGGTGCACCCTTTGGCCACAAAACCGCCCGTTCTTGTACACGACGTCGATCTGCGCACCGCAAATTTGACATTCATGATCCAGATCCACAGCGACCGTGTTGCTGTGCACTTTGTCAGTCATGGAACTGCACTGTCGGATCTCGTGGTGTGGAATTGGAAGACAGGGGAGACGCTTCTGGTGAGACTAGGTAGAATCGCTACCAGTGTGTGTGTGCTCATCTGGTTCCCGTTCAGAGCACCTACGGCGCCAGCCTAATGGCGTATTCGTTTCTTACCGAACGGTTCATTATGGTGGGTGCCTTTGGAGGCGTGGAATCCAACCTCCGTCGACCTCGGCTTGTCGTGGTGGACCTGGATGCCGGCGAAGGCGAAAGGACTGAATTCGACCAAGTGGAGTATCTCTGTGCTTTTCTATACCCAGCGTGCTACCCTCGGGTTCAAGCACTGAGTTTCTTGATTCGATCGGATCCATGCACAGGCTGGTTTCCACATCCAAGTCTCCGGGTTCCTTTTTCCATTGGATCAGGGCCGAGGCTGTATATTGTGACGATGTGGGTCATACAGGGCGAAGCGTTCAGACCCATCGACTTGTTCGTACTGTCGAACACATTGCTGGAACACATCGATACCATGGAAGGTGAAACACGGCATGATTTCGAGTGGTCCGAATGGGGACCCGACGGGACACGCATGATGGTACAAGCTCCGCACTCGCACATGTGGGTATGTTATGTGTTTGGGACGCGGTTCAGTGCAATCATTGGTGGCGAACAAGAGAATGAACAGTCGCGAATATTGGAAGTATGGGATTTCAACCAGCTTGGGATCGGAAGGGATGTGAGACGGGAGAAGGAGGAGTCGTGCGAGGTTGAGTGGCACGTTGGAGACACCAGTGTGCTGAGCAGCAAGGTGTTTGTAGGCAAGGTGAGGACGAGATTGCCGTACCGGGTGTTTCGGAGAAGGCTTGCGGCGCCGTTGGAGGGGGGGCCTTCGTTTACGGAGGTGATGTGCAGCGAAGACAGCGTGATACTGGTGGACGTGAGTCGAGTCATTTATTACCTGTTGGACGAAAGGACTGAGACGCTGATTGCAGTCACATGAACGACACTTTCGTATTCTGACGTTTTAAAGGGCGGAAATGATGTCCTGTACTATATTTTAGCCAATAGAAAGGATTGATTGAGGGGAATGTGCTATGGAGTCGCGGATTGAGCTCACAGCAAATACAGCTCACCAACCTTGCTGTTTGACTCCCATTCTGTCATGTTAAAAACCGGTCCCCACCCTCAACTCCCCATCAAGCATGTTCTTCCTCCCTAAACCCCTTCCACGCATATTCCAGCCTCGCAAGGTAGCTCGTCGTGCCTTTTACGCGGTCTGTCGCTCTCTCTGCGTCGTCTCGCTTGTCGCTCATCTCCCCACAGACCATCAGGAGTCTCCGCCACCCTCCCCCTTCATCCCTACCCCCAGAGGGCGATGAGTTCGATCCGTCGGAAAGCGCAAGTACCCTCACTGATCTTTGCCATCATGTCGCTCACTGTTGACACAGGATTTCATTCTCTCCATCCTGAGGGCAAACCCCTCGTTGCGCGACACAAAGTCGTATCTAGATAGCTTCGGCATTCCACAGCCGCATCGTCACAAAAAAAACCCTCTCCCCCCGTCTTTCCTCGATTTACCCACTCCTACCTCTCGCCACCAGGACCATGCACCCGAACAAGAACCACCCCAGCCGGAACTTGATACAAAAACAAGCCGTGTCATATCATCGATCCTCAATCCTGTATACTGTCGCACGTCGCTGGTCAAGCTGCAGGGTCCGTTCAGCGACCGACAGCTGGACAGCATCGCACGGGGCATGGTGTACTTGGAGAAACTCGGGTTGGTCAGCGTGATCGTGATCGAGCACGACCAGCTACCGAGAGGGGACGACCGCGAGCGAAGTGCGATCACAGCGGAGGTCAACCATGTCGTGGCTGCGCTTGAAGCCCAGGGAGCAAAGGCGCGTCCTATTCTCGGCGCGTTTGTTCGGCTCGGTCCCAAACCGGGAGAGAGTGAAGCCGCACGTTCGCTAGAAGCGCACGTCTTTCCTAACGACCTCGCACCGATTCGGTCCGCTCTCCGTGCCGGTGAGATCCCGGTCATCCCACCCTTTGCGCTCGATTCTTTTTGTCGTTCTATCCGCATTAACGCCGATGATATCGTCGCTGCCCTCGCACGTGGCATGGTTGAAGCTGCGGAGCTAGACGCCCAGTCGACCCCATCCGATCCTCATGCGGACTACTCGGAAGATATCAATCTCACCCCCATGCGACTCATGATCATCAATCGCGAAGGCGGTGTTCCTTCTTATGCACGTTCAGGCTATCCCCATCTCTTGATCAATCTCACCTCCGAATACAACTATATCCGAGATACCTTCGATCCCACTTGGCTCAGGGACCGCCCTACCGCTCTTTCAAACTTGGCCCTTGCACACACTTGCTTGTCCTACATGCCTCCAACCTCCTCCGCCGTAATGGTATCACATCGTTCCCCAAGTTCCCTCATAGCCAACCTCATCACCAACAAGCCCGCCGTCTCCTCTAGTCTCCCTCACGCACTCTTGCAGAGCAACCGTAAGCTCACCCCTGACACTCCCACCCTTCTCCGCCGCGGTCAACCTATACAGGTCTTCCGCGATTTGGCCAATCTTGACAGGGCCAAATTGAACCATTTACTTCAAACTTCTTTCCAACGCACCCTTGATACCGATGCCTTTTACAAACGCCTCGAAACATGTCTCGACTTTGTTATAGTCGCCGGTGACTACGTGGCTGCAGCCATCGTTACCAACGAACCCATCCCCGGTTCATCTGCACCCCCGATATCGTACCTGGACAAGTTTGCCGTCTTGCCAAGCCATCAAGGCGATGGCACAGTCGACTTCCTTTGGGTTGCCCTCCACGATGAATCATACGGTCTAGGCCACCCCTTCTCCCTTAATCCCAATGGCGGAAAAGAAGGCAAAGGTGAAGGCCGCGATCTCGTATGGCGCAGCCGATCAAACAACCCGGTCAACAAGTGGTACTTTGAACGTAGCACAGGTCACCTCCGCATGGGTTCATGGGTTCTATTCTGGTGTGACGCCGAGAAGAGATTAAAAGCAAAAGAGGCACATTCCGTTTCTCCTCTTTCCTATATCGAGGATTGGGAATCGGGGAGGTTAGAGAGGTGGGCGGAAGCGGTCACTAGAGTTCCTTCTGCTTGGAAATAGATAAGATCACACGTAAATTTGTAACATGACTGGTGACATTATAACAAGAATGTACATGGTTCTGAACACGCCTTATTATTTCCCAATAGGCTCAGTGGCTCGACCGTCTCCTCCGCCTGCGCTTGTCCTTCTTTGGTGGGGGAGATGATCCCGACGAAGTTGTGGTAAAAGAGATGACAGTATTCTCTTTGAGCACTTTCACCGCCAGACCAGGCACCGTGTTTCCAACCCACTTCCAAGGCTGGTATGGTCCATCCTTGGAAGTGATGCTTTCCACCAAATGGTTCAAACCTTGGACAACTCGGCGATGGAATCGACCACACGTCCATGCGTCGATATTGCGAACAAGAAAATAGACTTGGAGGATGTCACTTGGATCATCCAAGTCCCATTCATGAAACGGTCGGTCAGACACCGCGTCGTCGTGCGTCCCAGGGCGCGAATACGGAGCCGATACGACGACCTAGGAAAAACAAGCCTCAATACCCAAGACCCGTTCGGAACGTTTGGAACAACCTACAGGCTTCCCGTCCACAAGTTCACACCAGTCGACATGTGCTCGCACTCTCCCATTGGCCCATATCAGCCCAATGACAGGACTGTTCACGTTCAACGAGTGAAGATGGCGCGCCGCGGAAGCCGTCGCGATACGATTTTGGCGATACGCATCGTCGGGAAAGGTATGCACTGGCTTTTTGTCCTCCCAAAAGCTGCTGGCGAACTCGAACCCAGGCATGTCGGGGAGCTGCGCACATGGCGTGCTCTGATACCGAAACGAGGATCCTTTTGCTGCAGTCCCGGCTTTTGCGATCGCGGGGAGATTCTTGAGAACCTTGTACGGGGATCTCGCAGATTGCGACAGAGGACGCGTCAGTGCTGCAGGGAGGAACACTGCGCAGTCGGGGGTAGCCGTCTTGGTGTTCAAAACGCGGTGACCATCGTCCGCAGCAATGCTAGGTGGTTGCGGAAGAGAAACCGTGCACTGCACCCTGGTCAATGTGAGACGACAGTAACCTGACATGTGAACGGGCCCTGAAACACTAACCTGAAGACGCTGCCTCTGATGGCAGGGCTCCGAAAGACATTATACCTAAAGTGATAGTTAACATTAGCACGTCGAAGAGCGGAACGACGGCCACTGAGACGTACACGCTTGCAACGTAGTCAGCTTCTGACCATCTCTCATTAATGGCTCTCATCTTGCAGAGTCTTTTCCATGCGAGGTATACCACAGAGATCTCCTCCATCAGTTCCTCATCCTGAATTGTTGGGTTACTCGAGAACAGGTGGGGTGACGTGTCGAAGGCCGACTGCAGAAAGCGGCCGAGTCCCTCGCTACTGGATCTAGTGCCAAGGGTGGTCTGGACATTATGAGTATTCGCTCCACTGAGATGACTTTGAACGAATGACCTTGAAACGGAGGACCTTGTCTAGCCATGCTTTGGGCATGCGTTTCTGGGTATCAAAGATCTCCTGAACATCACCTATAAATTCCTCAGGAATGTCGGCGAAAGAGGCTTCTTCGCAGTTTTGGTACGCTGACCAGGTCTCGAAGTTACGTGCGTTGCGCGCAAGCCTGCAATGTTAAACTGTTAACAAATTGCTGACCAGCTCAACGCAAAGAGTCCCCACTCAGATGCAGAGAAGGCCCGTTGATGCCCAGCACCAGTGGACCTTGAGCTCTTCGCCGCAACTGGCTTCGACATGGGTCAACTATTGCAGAACGAGGCAGGATACGTGACGGTGTATCACAAGACCAGCAATTAATAGTGTGAGCAACTCTTTAAGAACGATGTTCAAGTTGCAGGGTTTGTACCTGGAACAACCAGTGTCGTAAAGGACGGCATTGATTATTAAATCCCGATGAGTCTTGCCCGCACTATCTACGCACGGCAAAGCCATGCTAACTAGCCAAGTAACAGGTATTTGCTTTCGAGTTAACGAAGTCTAATGGGATAGTAGGGGAACAATTAGAACCAGCTGTCCATCACTTTTCGTGATGCCTCAACTCCGAGCTGCATAGATTGCAGATCAGTATGTGTGTCCGAGTGTTCAATAAAACCACCTACAAAAGTGGCAGCATTGGCAGGGAATGCCTTAGGAAACAGCGTATTAGTACCGTTGCTACGTAATACTGGGCGCCCAGCTCACCCTAGCCATAGCAGGTCCAAATCCCCTCCAGAGAGCCGCGACACCATCTTGAGCAATGGTCTTTCGCAGGCAATCAAAGAAACCAGAATATGTGCCTGAAGGAGCGGACTGCAGCCTCGATTTGAGTACCTATTGCAACCGATCAATGTCTCAAAATAACACATCAAAGATGGAACGAACATCCGGGGGTATTGCCAAAGACCACATTGCGATACCCGCAGTCCCACCCGCCAAAATGATGGCCCCAAGGTTGAGGTCAGAGGCCGACGATCCGGCTGGCGTCAACGCCTTTTTAGTGATCTCATATGCGGCGAAGTACCTAATCTCAGTTATTGTCAACTCAGACATTAAACTGAGGGGGGAAATCATCATACGCAGCGCTGCCGGGTCCATCACGAGCAAGTGTTGCACCCGTTCCACGGAAGATGCTCCGTATGCCTCCTTCTCTGTAGAGGTGCTTCATTACATCAAAGACACCCTTGTACTGCGTGCTTGACGTTCCTTGTCCTTGCACCTGTCTCTCTTGAGAAGGAATATGGCGAATCAAATGCACACCCATACCTGTAGCAGGACCTTGGCTCGTTCTACCGGGGCAGTGACCAGAGTGGTTGGAACGGCGGATAGGAAGCCAGCGGTAGCAAGTTCTACAGTTGATAGCCTCTCGCTCGACCTGTTTGGGGTCAGATGAAAGATAAGCTGTTTCGCAGCGTCGTAGGCCTTGGACAAACGGGTCATTCATCAGACGTGGAAAAGTAATATCAGACATACCCAGAAAGAGATGGCAAAGATCGGGGTAACACCAAGAAGGGGGGGTACAATTCCTCTATACATTCTGAAGTCGACACTGCGTGAGTGGATACACGCAAGTCACAGGCCATCGCTCACCCAGTAACACCATCTCGTGCGAGGGTCCGTCGAACGACATCGATGGCACCTTTGTATTGTCCCGGAGTGGCGGTTTGTAGTCGTGTCTTGGTCAAGTCAAAAGGATGACCTTGTGAGGAAGGTGAGCGTCAGCAAGGGCGTGTTCGAACTGCTGTTTCTCACCCACGAGGACCGATGCCATGCCGCCGAATCCTCCAGCGACGAATGCTTTGACATTCTCAACAGCCGAGATTGTTGTCGTTCCCTCGACTGCCGCCTCACTGCTCTGGTGGCCCACTCATCAGCGCCAGTACGATCGACTGTTTTTGCTGCTGTACTGACCATGGTGGGAGTATCAGAACAAGAGGTGTGTCCGTGCTGGTCCGGTTAACTTGTCACTATCATATGATTCATCCCAACTCGTCCACTGGTATTTACACATGTCACCAAGAAAATGCTGTCTACATATTGCTCGTCGCTATGAGTCATCCAAACCACGTCCAAACCCTCCAACGGGCTCATAGGTAGCTTCTGTCGGATCCCTGTTCCAAAAGATGTGCACTCCATAGAAGAATAAACATATAGCCAATACACCAAGGCCCCCCACAAAGGATGGTGGGCCGTATTCGTTCCACCATGATGGATGGTAAGGGACCAGCAGCCGGTCGATCTGAATGACACCGCCAGTTCCACTCCCGGTGGTAGTACGACCCCAGCTCAAAACACGAGCCCAGTCGGCTTTTCCATCGGTTCCCCGGGCATTCTTGATCCCGACCATGTATTGCGCTTTTGATCCGTCTTCCATTTCCTTGAAAACGATGTCTCCGTACGCAGAAGTTGTCGATAAAAGCGTCGAGTGACTGCCAAGCTGGTCAAGCGGCAGTGGCCGGCTATTGTTAAGCATATCCTTTATAATGGCTGAACCAGAGGAGGGAGGTGACGGAGGAGTGGGTATTAGATGTTGGCTAACAATCGCGCGCAGTCCATCGGTGTCTTCGAGTAGCTGTGACAGGTTGTAGTTCTTGAAAGCATCATCCGTGGGGCAGAGCAAGGTCCACGTCCTACCGCCAGGTTCTGGATTCGCCCACACCGAATCTTCTGGCGGGGAAGTTCCGTCTAGGATCCAATCGAATCCCGCCTTCGCTATCACGTTCGTCATGGTTGTGGCCTTTCCGGCTTTCATCAGTTTTCCAATGTTCAATTCCACCGACCGAGGGATCATGAGGTCTGACACCTCGTGTATGACGCCAGTGTTCGTGAGCCTGTCTCGCGGATATAATGCGCTCTTCATACCAGCCCAACCTCCGCTAGCACTGATGACAACAGATCCGTCCTCTGCCCGCTTCAATTGTAAGTCAGAACCTTCCAGAGTTGCGTAGGTGCGTTGGGATCCATTAACGAGACTCTTCGAATATTCAACGTCGCTGATGATGTGATGGAGAATGACGTGTTCCAGGTCTTTTTTAGAAGATGCGGCGAGTAGGTGGTCGCTGACCAACGAGCCAAGACGCTTGAATGCGCTGTTATGGGGAATCAGAAAAGTAGCGCGAGGCATCCTTTTAATCACGTCCGCAAGAGAAGTCGAAAAGACAGCCGCGAGGTAGGAAGAGAGATCTAAGGATGGCAGCGCCGTCTGGAGAGGGTCGACCGGAGGATCAAGTGGTCGTGAGATGAAGTATATGATCGTGTTATTGATTTCTACTGTTTAATTCATCAATGGATGGCGGGATCGTAGTGACGACTTTACCTACCATGTTCGCCAATGATACCTGCGCCACCGAATGTGATATGTCGCGCTTCCCCATCGTCTTTCACGCGATTGTGAACATCGACATGTATTACCTGCCGTCCGTTATCCAAGCCCAACTCGTGTAGTTCAGTCTCGAGTAGCATTCCATCTTCAAGCTTGCCAGGCTTCCAAAGGCTGGGGAGGAAATGATATTGCAAAACCCGCTTGAGATCAGGAGACCCCGTCGCAGGAAGGCCGCGGGCAAAGAGGGCAAGTACGTCATCCTTTGGCGCAAGAATCGTGTATTGATTGTCAGTATTATTGATGAGATGCGCCAAATCAACCGAGTGCAGAAGTGACACGAAAGCAGAGCAGTTGAGTGCTAAAAGATATTTCTCTGGTGTCAGTTGAAGAGCTCCAGGGGGAACCAGTAAGGAAGAGATGAGGTGTAAGACGCCGTTGCTGGCATAAACGTCAGGATGAACGAGCTTCGCTCCGGATACAACCGTGCCTTCAAGGGTGGCCTTGATATGGAGAGTGGAGCCGTATCTAGATGTGACTGGCTGCAAGATCAGACGGGTATATGGAAGGAGAATCCATTCTTACACACGTTTAGTAGAGGATTGGAATGAGTCTGACCACTTCACCCCAGGTTCCGAGACCACATGCATGTCCACAATACGGCGCAGGTCATCCGCAGCAAAGTTACTTTCCAAATATAGCCGCTCGAGAGGATCGAGGGATGCCCATGCTGAGTCAAGGGGCATGAATAGGGTAAGCCCCGGTGTAGATTTGAGAAATTGCTCGATGTCAGGGTGCAGCACCTTCTGGAAGTAAGAAAGGGACTCAAGATTGCCCGCAACAGTTACTAACAGATGAAGTATTGATATGTTGCAACGAGGTAGTGTGAGGTGACTACTCACCAATGTCTGGGGGAGGTTCGAGTACCTCGCCAATGCCGTATACGACACCATTAGCTGCTTCTGCCTGTGCCTTGACTAGCTTCGCCCCCCCGTTGCCGAAAGCGTCGACGCCGACCCAGGTTGAACCGTCACGTGAGGTAAGCCTGAGGCGCTGTGATTGGTCACCGAGTAGGCCACGCGGTGCTGGGAACCACGGATCTGATGGAGGTTCGTGCGGGGAAGAATTCGACGGCAATTGTGGGTAAAGGAGGGTCTTGAGAGTCTGGACGCATATGAGGTTCCCTGGGAGTCCAGTAACGGTGTAGTTGAGAAGATGATAGAATAGCTGTTGTCTGAGTTGCTCTTGTACATTATCGGGTGCGAGTGAGTGGGTGTCGGAGAGGAGACTCTGCCACAGCGTGCTCTTCTTGGCGTGACGCTCGATTGCATCGTTGGTGGGTGCAAAGAAGGTGCTACCGTTGAGCTTGTTGAGAGTCGGAATGAGACGCGCGCGTTGGAGGAGAGAAAGCAAGAGGGTATAGTCGCTGTCCTTGTTGAGAACGTCGACCAGTGTGTCTGACTGAACTGTTGGCTGGGACTGCCACAAGACCTGGGATGCGGTCGCGGAGAAGGCGAGCGCGAGGAGGAGGAGGGAGAGCGGGATGCAGTTGCAGAGCCGCATGGTCGTTGAGCGGAGAAGGGTCCGTTAGGAGTGTGAGTGGTGGTATATAAGCAACCGCTACGAACAGCGGAGAGCTCATGCTCGACCTCTTCAGAACTTTCACCGGCTCGCCTTCGGGGCCTCTCCACCACCTCGTTCTGCCTCATGCCACCCTCATCGTACGTGCGTGCTCTGCTCCGTCACGCACACCTTTCACATCCCTTTCTAGCTGTATCCGTCCGCAGACGCAATCGTGGTCCTCGATGCAGCCAGTCTACGCTTGATCCGCGTCTTTACTTTTCAGGAGGTCTTTCCCGGCTTGCAGAGTATAGGAAAACGCGTCTCATGCATCGCGGTTGATCCTGCCATGAAAATAGTACGTCAACTCGTCACCGTGTTGAAATATCGGGTCACCTCGCTCCATCTTCCCGTAGATCGTGGCTTCCATAAACACGCACATTGCAGCATGGTCCATGTCCGACGTTCAGGCGGATATCTGGCATATCCATTCGTCCCTAGTCCTTCCCGACGGGGACTTCGCTACTGCCTTGGACTGTCGCTCTGGTAATTTCAAAACCGACTGTGTGCCGGTGTTCTAATTCGATATTAGGTTTACTCGCTGTCGGCAGTCAAAGTGGCCTCTCGGTATACACATTGATTCTCGAGAATGATCTCCTCACCTGGAGCAAGAAGTGGGCTTCCAGGTATGTGCCTTCGGCCAATCCTCCGTTTGCCGGCTCGACTCGTCAGGGCAAACCTAGTGTCGTTACACCTTCTCTAGTAAGACTTGCACCGACACTAACATACATTGCGACCACATCCCTCGTATGCAATTGCATTCTCTCTGCCGGCTTTCTCTCAACATGACACCAGGATGACAACCGAGTTAGACTGTACTCCACTACTTCCGGACAACAAACCCAAGGCATACCACATCCACGACCCGTCGTGTCTGTAGTCTGGCGATATTCCCTGTCCTCCCGAAGGTTCGTAGAGATACAGAGATCTGCATCTTGAGCCAAATTCTCATCCACAGTGGCGATCCTACACTGCTCACGACCACTTCGGACTCGGTACTGCGAATATTTTTGCCCGTTGTCGACTCACCCCAACGACTTCAACTGCATCTTGCTGTAGACCTCCTTTCTTCTCCTATTTCCCCACCCGCGTCTCAACCCGTGCAACGCACCGAGTCAGAAATAATATGGTTGGATAAAGAAGTTATTGGGCCCGTTGTCAAAACGATACTAAAAACATCACAGATCAAGAGCCTCGAGATTAAGAGATTAAGAGATCTCGAAGAGGAGGATTGGGATTTGTTCTTACGAGTCCTTGCCGATGGTTCTTTGCTGTTGAGCGCTGTGGCAGTAAGCTTTCATGAAAATGTGAAATGGACACTTGTGACCAGGTTCCAGAATATTGATCGTAGGCCGCCAACACTATTAAGGCAATTCACCATCTCGCATTCGCTCCCGGGGGCTTTATTTCCGCCTCCTTCGCATCTCTATCTCTTGCCTTGTGGTGAAAGCGCCAGCCTGACTTTGGTGACCTCACCACCACTGCGGACGTACGCTATATCTGCAGTCACATTACTCAATGGGCGGGCCGACAGCTTCCAGTTACTTGCAGCCGGACCAGAGCGGATGCCTCTGGAAGACAGTAAGATTCTGCGCTTCGTCAGGACGCCTGCGGGGCGAGGGGTCGCAGTCGTGCGTGCTGACGGTGGTGAGACGTGGATGGAAACGGATTGTGGGCAGAATCTGGCTCGCCTCGATTCATGGCCCTCCGCGGACCAAGTCGTGGTATTGGATGGTGGTATGTACTGATTTGAAACCAGTTCATGGTCAATTCACAAATCTTTTGATGGCAGGGAGGCTTGTTGCTACCTACTCGAGCGATAATTCCGTCTTGACATTGCATTCGACTCCTCCTTCCACTCTTCGGCTTCCTCACATCTCGTACCTTTTCTCAACACCATCCAGGCGAGAGCATGAATCTATCGTCGCTCTGACAGAAGACAAATTCATTTTCCGCATTCATATTTCTGGTTCCCCCCATCCAACGCTCGCGCTTTCTTCCTACAACAGCCTTCCGCTCTTGCACGCACCGAAGCTCTTGATCGCAGTTGACCCCATGGCGTGGAGTAAGACTTCAGCTCGAGAGGAATATGACGACCTACTCAGCGTCTCGGACGATGGGGAACTATGTTTTTGGACATTCGAGCACGGAAAAAAACCTGGATGGAGGTGTACAGGAAGGGTAAGGACTGGGCGGAGTGGGTTCAGAATGGCAAGTTGTAGCTCAGCAAAAAAATCTGTGCTAGGTAATGTTCACTTACAGTCTAGCATGCTGTCTTGTTCGTCTGACTCTCTCAGTTTCTGGCCATCCCGACGGGCAGGAGTTAACAATTTGGGATTCCAATGAATCGGAATTTGCTTCGGGTTTTGAACACCAAAGGATCTTTAGGTTAGCTCTCGTTCCCACTTTTTTTGACTTGTCTTCATTTCGGTATGAAGTGCATCCGAACCCATCTATGATCTCGATTGGACGTCGACTCCCGACAATCAGTCTATACTTGCCGTTGGGTTTGCCCACCACATCGAGCTCTTATGCCAGCAGCGTAAAACTTATTTCGGTGACGATCCCGCCTGGGCAATATGCTTCAAGATAGAGGTTGGAAGGTTTGCTTCCCATACATCAATGAATGTATTTTGACTCCCCACTATCAGATATATTCCTTACCCAATCAGCGATTCAATCTGGCTTGCCGATGGTACTCTACTAGTTGGGGTCGGACATCATATGTTACTATATGGCCAGAGGCAGTCGTATGAACTCGGTTCCACAAACGAAAGCTTGTTTGTGCATGTTGCCAGGATCAATGGCCCTCTTCCGGATTATCATCCCCAAATGCTATTGCAGTGTCTTCTGTGGGGTGCGATCCTTTCACTGACGCTCTGTGTCGTTTTCTTGACCATTGTGCAGGAAAGATATCACTAGTCAAGCGAATCATCGTTTCCCTTGAACAGGCCACGAGAGGGAAAACCTTCTGCTGGCGGCCGTTTCCCGTCGACGATTACCTGGAAGAGGACCAATCACACACTGTAAGTTTATCCCATTATCACGTGCGCAAAGATGTCTTATGTCCACCTCATAAGACCAAGAGAACCACGAGACATTACGGTTTGTTGTTTGGATCTACAGAGCATACAGAGCAGTCAGATCCGTGAGCACATCATCTACCCCCTTTTTATTTAATTCTTTGTTTGACTTGTCACAGTGTAGATGCGGTATTCTCTAGATCCTTGGTAGAATCACTGATAGAGCAGCTAGAAATGCAGCCACTTCCTCATCTTTCGCCTAATGAGCATGCTCATCTCATAGTTCTCATACAGACAACATTAGAAGTAGGTACATTGGAATTAGTCTGATCATTGGAATCTCTGCTAACTTTTGTATGCTGCAAAAGATTGATGAACAGCAGCGGGCACTGGATGCCAATGGCCTCCGCTACGTGCTTTCTATGCGCTCATTTTACATCTTAAACCGGCGAATTGCATCAGACCCTGGAAGTCCCCGCTCAGGCGGTAGTATTCCTCGTCAAACGGGCTGGAGAGAACGTCTGCGATACAGAGACATGATCTGGGCGTTCCACAGTGAAAGCCAGGACCTATTGTTGAACACCTCCACCGCGGCTTGCAACGGGAAGATGTTGTGGTCGGACGCGCGAGCACTTGGTGTATTCATTTGGTTGACTTCGGTCGACACGATGGTGAGATTGACTTATGATTGTTGGTGCATATTATAAGGTTAACTTCCAGAAATCGCAAATGGAAATTATCGCTCGAAACGAATATATGGCAGGTGGCAATCGGGATCCCACTGCATGCTCGCTCTTTTACTTCGCGTTAGGAAAGATTAAGTTGGTACATGGATTATGGCGTCAATCGGCATGGCATAAGGAGCAGGCGATAATGCTGAAGTTCCTAGCGAACGACTTCACACAGCCGCGCTGGAAGACTGCAGCTCTGAAAAATGCTTATACTCTGCTGGCCAAGCAACGATTCGGTTGGTTAGATGTATGCTGTCATGATGTTCTGCTGACAATTTGCGACCCAGAGTATGCAGCCGCTTTCTTCCTTCTTGGAGGAAGCTTGAAAGATGCTGTACGCGTTTGTTTGAAACAGCTCTCCGACTTCCAGCTTGCTATAGCCCTGGTACGCGTAGTCGAAGGCAATGACGGAGAAGTATTGCGTGATATCTTGAACAATACTGTATTACCGATTGCTTTCTGCGAAGGGAATAGATGGTTGGGAAGCTGGGCGTTTTGGCTGCTACGACGCAGAGACCTCTCTGTGAGGATCCTCCTGGTAAGTCATCAGCCTTGAATGTTCGTGTTATGTTCTCACCTTCCCACAGACACCCTTGCGAGATCTGGCCGATTCTCTAGGAATGCAAAACCTGGAAATTGGTGAACCGCACTTTGATGACCCAAGTCTTGCACTCTTGTTCTCCCAATTGCGATCCAAGACACTACAGACCGCAGCGGGAACGAGTGAGATTTCCGGAAGGAGAGAGTTCAACTTTATCCTCCAAGTCGCGCGAGTGTTCTGTCGTATGGGTGAGTGTCATCTACTTATCACTGCACGACCTAGATGACGTTCGTGTAGGTTGCCATGCTCTGGCACTGTACCTTGTTCGATCATGGTCTTTTGAGCGACCAACAGCAGCTGCACGGGACGACGTAGCTCAACCGCAGGAGCGTCGGCCACCGAGCCCAATCTCGCCACGCCGGACTCGAGCTACCAGTCCTTTCTCACGCAGACGATCCTCTATCTTGATTGACATGGATATCGAGTCCAAGACACTGTCAAAAAGACAACCCCAAGAACTTGCACCTCACGGTGTAGTGCAAGACGCTATCAAAGAAGAAAGTGATCTTGCCGCTCACAGAGCTGGGCTAGGAAGCCTGTTGATATCAGCAAAGCAGGATGTTCAGGTCCCGGAATTCGACATGGATGCCTTTTTCAGATAGCTTTCACTAGACGAGAAAACACGTGAATAGACTGTACAGGTCAAGATTTACAAGGGTACAGCGTGCTGTACTAAAATGCACTAGGAATTACTTCTCGGGTTCCACTTCCCGTTTCTTGAGAACGAGGTCTTTGCCCGTGATACGTTTCCAGACATCATGAACGTCGTCCACGACAGTTTCGAAGTGAGAAGTTGCGTCGTAAGAACGAGTGATGAATATGTTGTCAGTCTCTCCCGAGGATACAGGGATGTAGAGTGGGCTAACAGTCACGAACCTATGACAAAGAACATCGTCAGCAATGCTCCTTTCCTGAGAGCAAAACATTACTTCTCGTAGATAGGTCCAAGAAGCTGAAGTCCGGGAATAATTTCCTGCTCCGGTTTGTTCGTCTCAACAATGGTGCTGACGATGGCAACGTATACGTCCTTTGCACAGACGTTGTGCGTCGATGAGACCATGGCAATATAGATATCTGTAGTAACATGAGCTCCGTGATGCGGGGGTGGATCGAGTAATACATGCCATTTCGTCTGTTTACTTGGTTCTGAGGGATAATGATTTGGACACTGTCACTGTCTTCCGTGCCAGGAATTGGGTGTTGCAGGATACAGATCGCTCGGATGACCTTGCCCTCCTCGACAACGCGTAATTTACCGCCTTCGGCCAATTCACCAGCGCCAAAGTAGCTGGGGTCTCCGATGACCTGCTTGGCTCTGGCAACCTCGTTACCACTGCGTACACCAACAAAGTTGCCATCCTGATCAGTCATAATTTCATCGACCGGCTTGTCAAGCATGTAGGTTCCACCGTAGATGGCAGATAGACGCGCAAAAGACTGGGGAAGCTCCCCAAGACCGTAGAGCGGGTAGATATAGGGTGATTTGCCATAGCGAGCCATCGAAGAAGTGTAAAGGATGATTCGATCGTAAGCGGGACGAGCAGGTTTTGTGATGTAACTGAAAACGTGTCATTAGAAATACAATCGACTGGATACAAACGCTTACTCGTCATCGAGGTAAAGGGCCATGGCATGGCCAATGAAATCTTGGGTACCGGGTTCCAGACCAAACTTCTCATAGACTGTCTTCATGGAATCCTTATCGAGGTCGATGCCTAACAGGACAAGATGATCCAGTACTGTATCCAGCCATGCAGATTCGCTTACCTTGATGAGTTGCAGGGTCGTCGTCCCTCCACCCTTGCAGGAACTCAAAGAACTTCTTAGCACGACGTTTCTCGAATAGACCCATCAAAGGGCTCTTGACAGCTTCTATCTCAGTGCTCGGGACTTTGGAGATTCTACCATCCCGATAAACGAAACTTCCTGCGATCTGCTTGAACTCCAAGTAGCGCGTGACATCAGTGTGCACAAGGATCTTGGTGAGTTCTCCGGAGGCGATGATGAACTTGGGTATCAGATCAACAGCGTAATCGCGATCGCGACCGAGTTGTGAAGGTGGGGCTTGATCTGTTCTGAACTTGCGATAGAGCTAGATGCCGATGTACGTCAGTGGCCGTTGGCAGCATTGATAATGTTGACGCGTAACTTGCCTGCGTCAAGTTCAAGCTAGCACCATCGCCGCCGTAATAGTCATTTCTATCCATGTGAAGGACCTTCTTGCCCTCGACTGAGAGAAGGCCAGACAAGATACACTCTGTCAGACCTGTGCCGAGAACGATGACCTAGGGACCAGTCAGTAAAAAGCAGCTAGTGATCAGATCTTGGGGTTGAATCACATCGTATTCCTCGTCCATGGCTGATCGTTAGCTCAATTAGACTGTGGGTGGTGGTTGTAGGATAGATGCAGTGCGGCGGGGATGAAACTGGCGGTTGGCAAGCAACGTCCGCGAGTCCGATGAGCAACCCACATTGACCATCGCCTCCACTACTTATAAGTAGCAGCCACGTGCGAGATTCTGCAAACAAACCCAACTTCATGTACTTGCATTATGTTCGTGGAGCTAGACATTCAGCAGGGTATTACGCGCACACTAACATATGAATCAGGGAATAATGTAAAGATAGCATCATGATCGTGTAGCGCAGGGTCACGTTCTTTTAGTCCTATTTCCCGTCCAAGCCGAGTTCTCGTGATGTTTTCCATCAGTTTCGCCACGACAAACGCCCACGCCGGCTTTGATTACCGCTGCTGGATCCCGATGCATACTTCTTAGCCAACTTCAAAATCGCTGCGACAATATTCTGGTTAACGAGCAGAATGAGAGATCATTGGGATCATACCCGTTTCATTTCTGCGATAAAATTCGGCCCAAGACTTCCCAGGTCGCTTAGTTCCGTACTGTCCGGTCATGAGTCAAGTACGGGAAAATGGATGAGCAATTGATGATAAGCACGTACAGTTTCAGTGAAAGCTTGCCATCGTTCCCTGGACGACATTTCATCCCAGTGATTTTTGGCAATGAATCTTGCGAGGGTGCGCCAATCACCCTTCGTGAACGAATTTCCAGGTTCACCCAGATCTGCTTCGTCTTCCTCGGTATCGGCCTCGCCGAAATCTGAAAGGTTTCCTTCAGAACGGACTACACCCTTTGGATCACGTGAAGTTTCATTTGACATTGCTTCAGATTGAGCATCGTCGTCGTCGTTTTTCATTTCCACCTCTACTTCCACCTCCTCTTCCTCATTTTTCTGGTCCTCGTCGTCTTCGGCCTCGACCTCAAAACTGTCATGATACGTGGCAAAAATCTTGTCAGCAATGTCATGACGCTGATGCCAATGGGAAGACCAGGAAGTAGCGCTATGATGAGGTGCCTGGTTCGTGTCATTAGGGAATGTTGACTGCAAAGACAAGTCGAGGTACCTTCTCGTAGAGTTGCTCACAAAGCTCCTTTTTGGTCAGCGAAGGATCTTGCTTTAGTCGCCATGCTAGGAACTTGAGGAAGTATTCACGGTCTCCCTTGGTATATTTATTTCCGTTAGAACCGACTTGCACGAGTGAAGGAGGCGTTGGAGATCGCGAGGGGGGTTCTGGGATGGGAATATCAACTTGAGGCGGCATTAGGTTCGGGACATCGTTGGAGGGCAATGGTGCAGAGAGACTATTGAAGGTTGCTCGTGGGCGTTTAGGGGGACGAGTGAGTACCGACGTCGCAGTGGTGACGGACTGGGGCGTAGCACGTTTTCGTCGCGAGGCTTGAGAAGGGGCGTAAGAGCGTGCCTTCTTTGGGGGGGATTGGCGCGGAGGTGAGGGCGAGGGAGGGCGCGGGGGAGGGGATGCACGTCGTTTTCGCGCGACTTGGTGCGATGTGCCTTCCTCGTTGACGTGGGACGGTGACTTGTTCGACACCACTGGCTTCTTGACAGTTTTTGGTTGCTCGGCCAAACGGGAGACGAGGACGTCGAAACGATCGTGGTGGTCTAGGTAGTAGTCTTTCCAGAGATTTGCAGCGTGATTATTGACCTGGAGCCGTGTAAGCGGAGAAGGGACATAGAATGGCTGGAGACGTGACTGACCCCATGAAGACCCTCGAGAGCCTGTCTGTAAGTCTTGCCCGACTGTTTACTTTCGTGAAGCGCTTGCGCGAGGATGGTGTCGTCATTTGGGGATGAGCCGACAGGCGTGCTTAAGCGCATAAAATCCTGCATGATTTGCTGGGGGACGATGGAGGAGAGGTCAAAGGGGTGAGAGGTGTGATTTTGGTAATATTGGGGCGGGTTTTGGTAGCTCTGGGACGGCACCTGAGGCACAGAGACGGGTGAGGATGGGAGCTGGCTGAGTGGCTGAGGCTGCTGCCAGAGAGAACCATGATATTGCTGAGGCTGATTTTGAGGGAGCATCTGAGGCCACTGGTGGTCGCGAGGCTGAGACTGCTGATGCATGTGAAGTGCACCGAGAGAGCTGTGAGCTGCAAAGTGAGAATCAGCTGGTACGCCGTTCGGACTCGCTGCCGGATTCATCGTCGCCTGCAACAAACTCAACGCCGACCGGCGATTATGTTAATATGGCACGTGAATTGTTCACGTGATTTCACGCGTACACCCACTTCGGATCTCGAACTCGATCTTCCCCACCAGTACTTATGTCGTTTGCTCGTCTCAGACCCATCGTGTCTCGTCGTCCATACGCGACCCTGTCAGGATTAAGCCAAGCAGCTCGACCATGGGCAGACAAACTCTCTGCAGAGTGGAAAGGTACACACGCAGCCGGTGGGAACACCAAGAGCTACATCGGCGGTGAGTTTGTCGAGAGCAAGGCGACCGTGTGGCATGACGTAGTCGATCCGGTCGGTCTTTGTCTCTCTCCTTCATTCCCCCACCAACTTATCTTTTTGCTCAGTCTACACAAACATTGCTTACTCGCGTCCCCGAGACCACGGCGAGCGAGTTTGAACAGGCTATCGACGCTGCTTCCCAAGCCTACAAGACTTGGAGCAGACAGAGCGTTTTGGCCCGCCAGCGTTTTGCCATAGAGTATGTTATCTCCGTTTCTATATCATTTTCTCGTTCAGCAGCATGCCCTTACCAGGCTGCAAAACCAAATCCGCCAGAATGCAGCTGCTCTGGCCGCTAGTATCGTTTTGGAACAGGGGAAGACCTTGGCAGGTAGCCCCGACTTGTATCCACCAGTAGCAAGCACTAATTCGCACCTATAAAGATGCACACGGTGACGTTCTCCGCGGACTCCAGGTGGTTGAAGCTGCAATCGGAATCACTTCGACACTTCTCGGAGAGAAAATAGAAGGTGTCATTGGTTTCCGCCCTGCACGAATTTGACTTATTTTCTATAGTCAGTAAAGACATGGACACCGAGGTCCGTAAAGTGCCCTTGGGTGTTTGCGCAAGGTCAGTACTAAATTGCCTTCGTGGCATTCGTATATTCTAAACATGCATCACAGCATCGCCCCATTCAACTTTCCTGCGTGCGTAGTATTGCTTCGTTCAATGAATGCTTCGTTCCTCATCTCCCTCAGCATGATTCCGCTGTGGACGATCCCCATGGCGGCCGTCACAGGAAATACCCTTGTCCTCAAGCCTTCAGAGCGTGACCCTGGTGCAGCCATGATCATCGCAGAACTCTGTGAACGCTCAGGTGCCATGACATTGTGCCACATTGACCATCAGATACCAATTGACATGTTGCCTGGTAGGCCTACCTCCTGGCGTTGTCAATGTGGTGCACGGAACTGTTCCCACCGTTAACGCTATCTGTGATCACCCTGCCATAAAAGCAATAAGTTTTGTTGGTGGTGATCGTGCTGGTCGGCATATATACGAGAGGCGAGTGAAAAGGCTTGTCGTCACACCGCCATAGCTGATGTATAGCTCAGAGGCACGAAGAATGGCAAGCGTGTCCAGGTAAGCTCACCGCTTTAGTCAAGGAAGTATACAAATTATCCTGTCTAGGCGAATATGGGCGCCAAGAATCATGCAGTTCTGATGTCTGATGGTGAAAACATATTTCGGATAGTAGACGATTGCTAACCACCTGTATAGCAAATAAGAACCTCGCTTTGAATTCCATCATAGGAGCTGCTTTCGGTGGTAAGATGATCTTTAGTCATACTTCGCAGAAGAGTGAACTGTTTCGATCAGCTGCTGGGCAGAGGTGCATGGCTATCTCTGTGGGTAAGTATCCTTCGGAAAAGTTAGACGGCCTGAAACTGAAAGAACACATTTTAGTCGTCTTAGTTGGAGCGGCGCAATCCTGGCTCCCCGAGTTAATTGAACGTGCTAGAAAGCTTCAAGTCAATGGAGGATTTGAAAGTGGGACAGACTTGTACGTGTCCTCTCCATTCCAGATTCATCCGATTTTCATCCTTAATCACCGTACAGAGGCCCTCTCATCTCGCCAGCCGCTAAGAGTCGCGTAGAAAGGCTCATATCTTCCGCGGTCGAGGAAGGTGGACATATTCATCTCGACGGGAGGGGGATCGCTGTGCCGGGCTACCCTGATGGCAATTTCGTTGGCCCCACGATCATAGAAGCTACAACCACTATGCAGTGCTATCGGTTGGTGTCCTTTGTTCTTTTGCTTAATGTGTTATCTTACGCCTTTTGAAGTGAGGAAATTTTCGGCCCTGTGCTGACCGTCATCTCTGCAGATACATTGGACGATGCTCTCGACATCATCAACGCAAACCGCTATGGCAATGGTGCTGCCATTTTTACGCAATCCGGTGCAACAGCCCGCAAGTTTGAGACCGAAGTAAACGTTGGTCAAATCGGGGTCAACGTGCCCATCCCAGTGCCTCTCCCTATGTTTGCTTGGAGCGGTAACAAAGGGAGTGTCTTGGGCGACATCGGGTTCTATGGCAAAAGGTACGCTCTTTCTCAGCTAGTAGCCGTTACGATTAACTAGCTTGCGCACAGTGGGATCAACTTCTACACACAAAATAAGGTACGGCTTCCCAGTTAAAAGAGATGTCGTGAAAAGCCAACATCAGACACCAGACTACCACGAGCCTTTGGAGAGCTGAAGACGCCGTAGGCAATCGTGCGTCGGTAAACATGCCTACTTTGAACTGATCCATTGTTATCCCCACCATGGAGGATGGGTTTGATGTGGATGCATTTACATTAGGCTGCAAGGACACTGGATATGGACATCTAAGCGTTGTCAGTTTTTGCAGACAACCTCGTCGAGGAAAACCGTTGATAACTTTGTACACTCTTCAAAGCATCTCTCGAATGCGTCCTGTGCAACATCGGAAACGTCAGATCACATCTTGGGCTGCAACGAAAATCTCACGATCTCTCCATAGTAAGGATCCGAGATGGGCTTATTGTCTAGGGTATACGATCCCCAGAGACGCACAGTTGCGGTTCCTTCTGTCGGTTTCTTTGCCAGCAAGTTGCGAAGGTTTGATTCGTCTGCAGCAAGGATATACTGGAATTTGCTGAAATCCGCCTTCTTCACCTGGCGTGCCGAATGACTGATTGGTATCTTGTACTGGATCCCGATCAACTCGAGTTCTGTTAGTCCGCGGCAACCCGCACCTTTTTACAGGTCGAAATGGTCCTGTGGTGTCAAGTATTTAGGTAGAGGCTTCGACATCGACAAGAATGTCTACCTGTAATCTGGATTCTCGCCGACGTGGTATGCACCAGTGCCTGCACTGTCGACGTCGATGTCGATCCCCCGCTTTGTAGCTTCGTGTTTGAGTACAGCTTCCCCCATGGGGGAGCGACAGATGTTTCCGAGACAGACGATAAGCACTGACAAGGTCATTGATATTGTTGTGTGAAGTTGGTGATGGCAATGCAAGTCAGATAGCATCAGGCTAGGTACTTGGGTTGAAGGTTGACCATTATAGTCTAGTGACCGGACTAGCTTGACCAGTCGATCCGGATCCTCACGAGCAACCAAGATCGTCTCAACATGCCTTCACCGCCGATCCAGGTGTTTCTCACCACAATCATCTCCCAACCTGTTCTTCGAAAGCGTCAGGGTCAGTCACTACAACCCGATCGCTGCACTATGGTCGAGAGTCATGTATCATGCATCACAGAATATATCTTGCGCATCTTACATGCCAAGAAGATCCCGTTCACTTCTTACGATCTCGCTTCGGACGAGGACGCCAAACGCTTGTGGAAGAGAAAGGTTCCACTCGGTTCGTGATGTCGAGCATCGTGACAATAGTCATCTCAAGATCCTGACTTGGCGCAGATAAGCAGCAGCTACCTGGTATCCTCGTCGGAGGCAAGTATCCGGGTGTGCGTAGATCACGTTCATACGCGCATTTTCGACCGATGACCGAGATATCGTCCATAGGACTTTGACGCATTGTTCGCATCGCCTATTCTTTCGTCGTGCTGGTCTATCCTGCTGATCTCTAGCCCATCAGCGAAGGCGCCGTCGAATGTGACGAGCTTGACGTGTTTCTACGACTCAACGAAACTTGGAATGTGACGGTCGACGAGGACCGTCCCGCACCCGCCGCGAAACCGGTCGGCGTCCCAGGGGCGGTCCCCGTGTCCCAGATGACCCCAGAGCATCACAAGCCCAAGATCTATCCTCGAGATCCCGACACCCCGTTGAAGCCGGTGAACAAACGGAACGATTACGATATCAGCACGGAGCTCGAAGGCTTTGGACTCCAGGGAGTCAGAGTCACAGATGACGAATTGACAGAGTTGGTCAAGGATCTTGGTCTTGATGGCGATGAGGCGGCGGACATGGTGAGGAACCTTGGAGGAGTGGCAAGCACAACCGACTCCTCGAAGGAATCCAAGGCAGAAGTAACGAAAGAGACTGAGCCCGGTAAAGCAGCGAAAGCATCCGTACAGAGTGAGGGTAATGTGTCGGGATAATTATCATTGCTCAGTGTAATTTACACTCGATAACCGGGGTGTACTATAGGATCATGCGGGCGGAATGTACAACGGATCTAGACCGTCAGAGTTTGCATGACGGCATGTCCACAAGGAAGCCGCCATCAAGAGTTATCGTCGCACCGTTCACGTACGCACCAGCTCGACTTGCGAGAAACAAGGCAGTGCCCCCAATATCCTCCGGTGTACCCAAACGTTTTGTCGGAATTCGTGATATAAAGGGGTCTCCCTCGGTATCCAGCATTTCAGCGGTTACTGTGCATGCACCCACTCAGCAGGTATCACATTAATGTGGAGACCAAGAAACCTACGCTTGCTTCGGAAAGCTCCTGAATGAACGGTCAAAAACCGGCCGATGCAACTGGACAGCAGGGAAATCGAACGCACCACAGGCAATGGTATTGCATAATATCCCTTCCTTGCCGAGTCGTCCTGCAAGGTGACGACTCAGGTGATGAAGTCCTGCTTTTGCAGCAGAGTACGCATAGGTATCGTGATCTGGAACACCTAGACCTTCAACGCTACCGATCTGATGGAAGAGTGTGATTAAAGTCGAGGGACGAGGTCTTTTGTACGTACATTGATAATTCGGGACGGGTCATCGTAGATAAGTCCTGTTTGGCCACCCTGCGCAGCACCAGCACGAAGTAGAGGTAGGAGCCTCTGTGTCAAGGTGAAGACTCTTTGCAGATTCAATGTGACGACTTTGGAGAAGCCTTCGTCCTGCGTTGCGCATTAGTTCGAGGTCAAGACAGAGCTTGCGAACGGACCGACCGGATACTCATCCAAGGGCTGCGCCCACACTGTACCAGCATTGTTGACAAGGACATGAAGAACGTTTTCTTTCGCTTCAAGTTCTCGCACCAAACGTTCCACCTCTGAAAGTTTGGAGACATCAGCAGGGATCGATGTGCAGGTGCCGGGACCGAACGCAGAAAGTTGCGTAGCCGATGCGTCACAGTCTTTGGCAGAACGCGCAGAGATGTAGACCTAAATGCCAGGACTTAGATTGACAGACATTCACACTGCACAGAGAGTTCGCAGACTCACAGTTGCCCCGTTTCTGATGAAAGCGGAGGCAATCTGGGAACACATGAATGTCGTGCTTCTTCTTGAATTTAAATGCGTACTCACCATCTTTCCAATCCCCCGAGAGCCGCCAGTGATAAGAACGACCTTGCCTGCGACAGAAAACAACGATTCGGCTTGTAGGGAACTCATGATAGACAGTAACTGAGGTTACGGTGGTGGTAGGAAACAAGGTAGGGTCAACGTCACAGTTTACATTGCAGGTTGCAGAGTGGCCTGTGGGGGCCCCATGATGATGGCATATGCCTATTGTTAAGTTTTTTTAAGGATGCAAGGGTCTTTTACCGATTCTCGGCATCAATAAGAGTGGATGGTAACAATACACTGACACTGAATTACCAACGAACATTGACTCGTGCCTAATTGGATTAAACATATGAATATGCACTTCTCGTTCTTTATTTAGCACCTGCAGGGTTACAACGAATGATTAGCTGGGCGAAATCTAGTTTTCAGGATCTAAGGGAACATCAGACATGCGTGAACGTCGCCGTTTGAGAGGGAAACCATCCGATGCGTTGGCTGAAGGAATATCGACGGGAATATCCTCGGATTTGTGAACCTGTAAATGCAGTGACTAAAGAATCATGAAGCGAGTATGATTACAACGGACGGAGCTTGCAACACCACCAACATTTCTGCGCTGGCGTTTTCGGATACGGAGAGACCTGTCCTCTTTGGGCTCGGATACATTAAGCGTTTGGTCCATCGGAAGGGGTAACTGAACGGCAGGCAGGATGCATACGGCTAGGACGATGACAGAAAGGGAAAAGAAAGCAGCAGAAGCGAGCAACGCAAAGGTGATAGGGAAGCGAGACACGAGACCCCTGTTGATGAAAAAGGTCGGTAATGACTCTTGGTTCGGAGCATAGGAGAGCATACCGAATGCCATGGCGCCTGACAGCACCCCTCAGGGCAGCGTTCCAAACACTTAGTTCACGACCCTCACCACTGCCTAAACTCTTCCAGCCATCCCTGCGTCCGAGGTCGATTCTTGCATTTATCTTTGAAGTCCCGGGGACATAGGAGGACAGCAATGGGACGTCCAGATCGATGAGCCGTGGGGAGGCGGAGAACGAGAAAGTACTGCGTTTTGGGGGGAGTGCAATAGCCTCGAAAACAGTGGGAAGGATGAAGCAAGACGGAGAACGAGACGAACGTACCGATCTGCTTACCGAGACAAGGGTCTTGTTGGAAGGAGTGGTAAGTGACAAGGTGGCCATGAAGTTGCCAAGTGCAAAGTTGGCTTCGGACGCCGGAACCACCAACTGAAGAGAAACGTCGTAGGGCTGAGTGATGGAGAGAGGAGGCAGTGATAGCTCTGCGTAGGGCAAGGGACTGTCACTGAAAACGGGGTCAGGAAGGAGTGAGACATGGGGAAAGGAGACTGACCCGTATTGGAGATAGATGGGGACTTGCCAAGCAACAGGGATGTTTTTCCAAATGTACCAGCCAGAGAAAAGGGAGAAGAAAAGGAGAAGTGGGATCAGGGATAGACAGACGAGCAAGGGTACGAGGTGAGAGGCGATCGTCAAGACGGTTGTAGGAGGGAAGAGGTACGTGACAGATCTGTGGAAGATGGAGCGGACGATGCGGAAAGGGTTGTAAGACGACACCCACGACGGACTGGGTGCATCGTCGTCTGGCTCAAGTTTTGGCAGAGGACGGACCATGCTACTCGACGTTGTGAGTGATGGTGAGGAAGAGGTCCTATCGGAGCTTGAATTTGGCGACTAAGTACATGAACGTCACCCAACTCATCGGCCAACTACCCTCTGCGGACGTCCTCGCTGAGTACCTCAGCACACTCTCCACCGGGACCACGCCCGCTCCAGAGGTCAAATCCTACTCTGACATCGTCTACTTCAACTATCCTACGCTCGGCGTCAGTTTCCAGTTCTCTCCTCGGAATGGGTACAAGCCTGCGACCGAGCTAAGACGCGAGCAGCTCAAGGACGATGATTTACAGCTGGAGGCGATAGACATTTACAATGTCTCTAGCGTGAACGTACCGGCCAGATCTACGGAGCCTGTCTTTTCGGCGTATGCGCGTCTACCGGTTGAGTTGCATTTGGCGGGAGCGAGCCGAACTGTGACCACAATTGCACAAGACACGACGGGGAAGGGGTTGGTAGGGCTGCTGGGAGAGCCAAGCAGAAAGGGTGGTGGAACAGGACCATCGAGTGGGTCGATCCACATCTGGTGCGAATGGTCACCGCAGGGGATCATGGTAGAGTTTGGGGGCAACGATGCTCGAGGGCCGCAGGCTTGGGAGCGTGGAGGGGACGCGGTGTGGAGGGTTGTGACGATGTTTGAGCCCAAGCAATGATCTTCGGTACACACCGCTTGCAGACCGCGTTGATGCGACGGCATGCTGCTAGTATAAAATACGGTTAATGTGAAACACCTCCCTTCTCATCCGCTCTCTCTCATGGCAGCCCCACCAAATGTCACTACCAAAGCGATGGGCGGCAAGTTCATCATGGTCATTCTTCCGTTTCGCCCCATCTCGTCGTCGCTCATCTCCCCTCCGACAGAACAAGTCCCTCAGTGACAACGCCGACGAGATCCTCCGCCTGCAGGGCGTGTCATGGTTCAAGCGTCGTGCAATCTCCATGTTCACTCTCACCCTCTCCGTAAAGCACTACACGGACGAAGCCGGTATCGAACACATCGACATTGACCAGACACTCTCTGGTGCCATCTCCGGCACGAGTGAGAACCGTCCTCTGGACTGGCAAGAGCGTGACGAGCAAGATGACGTTTTTGGTCTTGTGACTGAAAAGACGCGCAGGATGCCCTTAGAGGAGGTCACGGACGAGTTCTTGAAGAAAGACTGGACTCAGGATACCATAGACAACCAGATCGTCTTCGTCGATTCCTGGAGTACTCCCGACAAGAATCGACACGTGTGGAGAGCGGTACAGGTAATTGCTTCGTCCTCGTTCGTCGCTTGGTTCTCACCGACTCACAAATCAGACGTGGGGATTCTCCATGGTGAATGGGGAGAGACGACATGTCAGACACGTCACCTTCACTTCACCTCAGAAGCAGGACGGCGCGATCCACGCTCGTTTGGTATACGACTACCGTGAGTACTACTCACACCGTTGGTTTGATGCGTTCTGAGCCTTGCGTAGTCGGTCCAATTTAACGACCAACGTTTGAGATACCTGTCGTGACGGTAGCCGTGTAAATAGTATAGCCTCGGTGTCGATCTTTTTATAGATCTTTTGTAGAGGTCGTATGAACTCGGATCACCTTCATCATGCTTCCTCAGTCCGACCCATCCCACGTTTCAATCCCTTCTCAGTCCACCCATGTAGACTTGACCCCAGAACTCGATTCAGAAAAGACGGGAACTGGTGATGGTGGCATCATCTGTTATCCGCAGCGCTCGCCCAGGTTCGCAGCCTTCCGAGCATCCTTGGCCGCCAGGTCGCCTCGCTTGTATCGGTCGGTCCAGAGGATAGTTCTCTACGTAAGAGGACCCAGACCGAAGACAGACCTCTCTAGTAGGCGACTCCCTTGTGTATTTCTCTTTCTCATCATTCACATTCTAGACCCTATCCCTCTCCTTGGTCGCACGTACACCTTCCGCGGTCGCACACTCACCCTCTCACTCGAGCCTGCCATACTGCGGCTCACACGTTCGTTCACTGCACCTTGGCTATTCGTTCTTCTTGTCATAGCTTATATCATCGGCTTCGCTTTCTTTACTCGTGCTCAGTGGTTCCTCACACCATCCTCCTCGTTTGTCGACTGCACATCTGTTTTCTGGGCGGAGAATGCTGGCTGCGGTCTCAATGGCCAACTATGTGGTCCCTTTACAAACATGTCTTACGACTTCCGCTGTCCCGCCCAATGTGCTTCCGTCGTGCTCCAGAATCCTCGCCTCATCGGAGACGTAGAGATCGATTTCGTTCCTCTTCTCGTGGGTGGTGGAGACATGCAGAAAACATACAGAGGTGATAGCTTCATCTGCTCCTCTGCAATCCAAGCGTGAGTCCGATCGTGTTGTTCAAAACCACGCACTCATCGCACATGGATGCAGTGGTTTCTTCAGCGACTCGACAGGAGGTTGTGCATCTGTTCAGCTCGTCGGCAATTTCACCAGTTATCTTCCAATCACCGCGTCTGGTCTCACCTCCATCGCCTTCCCCTCTGTCTTCCCTCTGTCTTTCAGATTCTCGCCTGCTACTTCACTCGCTCATTGTACAGACCTTCGCAATTTCGCTCTGGCTTTCAACATCATAGTTACGTGTGCTTTATTTCTCATCCTGCGGCCCAAGGCTATCGTGCGGTACTGGTGCCTTGTATGCATCGGTTTCTGGCACATCGCTCTTTTTTCACAACCTCGGGCTACGCCTCCGCCGTTGGATGTAGCCTTTGGTGCGTTTCTTCCGGCGCTCTTTGTCTGTTATGGGTTTTGGAGAGTGGCCGTCCGCTTCACATTACCTGTCTTTGCAAACGCTCCCTTCGAGGCTATGATATGGTATCTTGCACCATACTGGACTGGGGTTCTCACGAACCTCACCACGTCAAAGATTCCTATTGATCGTCTTACAGCGCAAGATATTACTCAACAACCCGGTGGCCTCGTGGCACTCATCATCATTGTCCTGATCCTGCTGGTCATTGTAGTCAATCAAATACGTGTTATCCGGAAAACCGGCTATCTGCCGTATTATCTGGGCTGGCATGTCATAGGTGGCTTGGTGGTTCTCGTTCTGGGACTTTTGCCAGGTTTGCAGCTCCGTCTGCATCACTACATCATTGCCATGGCCCTTTTTCCTGGAACGGGATTTCCTACTCGCCTCTCGGCCATCTATCAAGGATTCCTACTTGGAATGTTCCTGAATGACGTCGCCGGTTATGGATTTGCCTCCATATTGCAGACAGCAGCGGATGTGCGTCCCGAACGTTCCCATCGCTACTGCCAAGCTGACCATCCTGTAGCTCGCTGGTGATGGGCCAACTGGCTCAGCGCTTCCGACATTCCTTACCAACTCGTCGAATTATGATGCAGCGATTGCACTTGCAAACCAAACGATCTCATGGGCTCAGATACCAGACAGCTTGTCCAGTCAAGGTTGGAACGGATTCTCCCTTCTCGTAGACGACGTGGAGCGTTACGTGGGTAGTGCCCTCAACTTTTCCCTTGCTGGATTGGAGGCAGGGCTGCCGCACTTTTTCAGATTGGCCGTGAGTGCATGTGTTTTTGGACCCGGTGCGATAACATTAACCACTCGGCAGTATGTGAACGATGGAAACCCTGGTGATTTTACAATGCCCGCGACTCTGTGGTCTAACGGAACATGGACCAATCCACTTGCCGGACCATCCTGAGTTATTGTTAGAGGTGCTTTATTACACGTATAAGGCGTGCATCATGCAGGATGGACTTTACCATTAGTTGCCGAGTACTTATAGGCGAACAAATCAATGGTCGTGTAGTAGCTGGGACTCCTAACTGGATATCTATTTTAAGGATGTGGTGTCCGACATATATGGGGTCGCGGGAGGAAACTGCTCCTGCAGACTTGATGCTTACTCCCACCTGTGCTCGACAAGGGCCTCTGAAGAAATATCAGGGTGAGCTGACATTGCGGCCATCGAGTGACCAAAGGGTCGAGATAACACATGATAACAGGTCGAGGATGGGTCTGCACTACAAGTCCTGCGGTCCATAGTGGCCAACCGTCCTCCCCTAATGTCGAGGGCGCCTTGGATCACGAACGAACCACTCGCGACCACAAGCCCCCTGCTGCGAAGGACGACAGGAATGCGAAAGGTGTCGATGGTAAGCGTGTTCCAGCGAACCACTTGCAGACTGCGGACAAGAGTGGTTGGGACAAGATCGGCCAGGCTCGTCTTACCACGGAAGGTCTGCGCCAGTGGGAGATGCACGCTCATGTCGACCACGTCTTTGATTTGGTGCCCTTCTGGCAGCGGGGAATCGACGCGGCGGAGAAGGGCGAAGTGCTGCGCATGGAGGAATTTCTGGAAAAGATGGAGGGCGATGGAGGGTGGAGGACTGCGAACGAAGTGCTGGGCATGTTGGGAGGGGAGTGGGGTGGGCGCAATCAAGGCGACTGGGCAGCGAGCCAGCGTGGTGCGTGGGAACCGAATGCGTTTGGCTGGGCAGCGAGCCAGAGAGGCGGATGGGGCGTTGGCTCCACTCACGTTGCGTCGGATGCGACAGAGTCGTCTCACAGAAGGGACGGTGGATGGGGTGTGCGGGAAGAATGGGCGATGGGTGAGTCAGATTTAAAGATGGGTCGGGGTAAGCAGGAAAGACCTCGAATCCAGATGGCACGAGCAGTGGGCAGTGGCAGTGGCGGAAGAGAGGAACTGCGCCACTTTGTGGATGCTATTGCTCGACAGGAAGCTGTCAACGACGAACGACGCAAACAGATGCACTTGTTTTTCGAGGTATGGTTTTGTCGTCGGTCAAGTACGAGCACTGATACGTCGTGAACATGGTAGATGCCCATGGAACAGAAAATACAAAAAATACAAGACACGATACGGTTTCTGCGTGCGCATGGATGATTCATATACCTGCTGTACTTCTAGCTAGGAAACAATATGGCTGTTCAGTGGCTGTGTGTCATTGGCTTTCCCCACAGCACGTGCACGACACAGTATAAGATAAGCCAGCTGCGAACGTTGGCCGCTCCACCTAAGTACCATGTCTCTCCCCGACGGCTGGATTCAACAGTACGATTCACACCACAACCATACCTTCTGGGTGAGTCTTGCAACCCCACATCGCTCAAGACTAACTCTGCCTAGGTTGACACCAGATCAAATCCTCCTCGCGCTATATGGGTGCATCCCTACGAAGACGAGCAGTTTATTGCCCAGCAGAGGGCGAGAGAGGAAGCATTCACCGCGTCTAACCTCGATGCGCCCCCCTCGTATGATGATGCTATCGAGGGACGCGCTTCTGAAGCGGGAAGCAAAGGAAAGTCTGGTTCTTCCAAACAACAACACCACTCCCACGACCAGCCCAATGCCGTTGCTGGGCCAAGTTCACCTGGACCAAGTTCACAGACAGAGCACAAACGCGGGGTGTTTGGACGACTGAAGGACAAAGCTATCGGTACAAAAGAGGAACGCGAAGAACAAAGGCGGATCAAAGCAGAACAGGCGGCACGAGCGGAAGAACAGGCGAGGCGGGCGAGAATGCGGCAACTTGAAGAGCGGGAGGCGTACATGCGCGCGTACGGTGGATATGCACCATATCACCCGAGCTACCCAGGGTATGGACCTGGAGCGAGACCGGCAACGGCAACAGGACTGGGTGGTGACAACACGGCGGCTCTGTTGCTTGGTGGGTTGGCAGGCGGACTCTTACTTGGAGACGTTCTCGGTGGTGGTTTTGGTGGTGGCTTTTTCTGATCTTATTTATTTTATTTATCGTAGTCACTATGTACACTTGCCGTGCGAAATGGAGTAGTGCAGACGCCAGTTCCTTCTCGGTATCGTCGCAGGATAAAATATGTCGACAACCCAGAAACTGCCGTCGTCGCTGAGCCCACACGTCTGTATCCTTCCCTCTCCCGACCTCGTTCAGCTCCTTGAGAATGCCTCCATTCCACCCCTCCACGACATCCTCCAGTCCTTTTCTCCCCTCCCTCAAGGTACTTGTCCGTTTTCTATCCTTTTCTACCTTGCACCTCACCTCACCTATAGTCACTACTCGCACGACCACTCTCACCACCGTATCCCACCCTTCCTTCTCCCTCAGGTTCTCCGATCTCGCAGACACAGAGCGCGCCTGTCTCGAGGACGACGAGGAGCGCGCAGCTAGAACCATCGACTGGATTGGCGACAGAATCACCAGGCAGTGCACCCACTGGCTCAAGGAATTAGACGACGACCCAGATCGCTACGCCACTCGCACACCGTGGTGGGACGAACTCGCTCGCTGTGCCGAAGGGGATCACTTGCCTTCAAAGTATGACGGTTGGAACCATCCACTTTCGAGTCAGTCCCATGATTGTGCCCTTTCCCCGACTCACAACCTTGCCAGTCATTCTAGCCGTATCTACCACAGCTCCCAACCCATTGCAGGCTATCACGACACTCCATTCTCGTATATTGGAATTTCCCTCTTGGGTCGACACAACCCACCTCCTCTACACACTGATCGTACATACCAAAGAATCTCCTCTGTCCGACGAAGAGTGCGTCATTCCGTCTCGTTCCTGTTGATCCTTCGTCAATTCTCTTCCTCAGGGCTGGAGCTCTATTCAATGCCGTCAAGAAACAACATGGTTTACATTCGTTTCTACTTTCTCTATCTCTCCCGTCACCCCCACCTCCTCCCGTCCAAGTCCCTGCCCTCCCACTTCGTCTCCCGCCACCTACCTCTGAATCATGGCAGAATGGTACCCCATCTTCCCGTCCCCATCCCACACCGTCCGTGATTGTCTCACCAAGCTTTCTGAAGCTCTCGGAACCAGACATTCAGCAATTAGCGCGCTTCACGCGAGAGTTTGTCGTTATGAGTCTTGTCCCTTGGATGGAAAAATGTGTATTAGAATGGAATGAAGCTTATTCATCCAGTAAACGACTGCCATCACGCCTCTTCTCTTCCACTCGCAAGTTTTTTGGTTCGACCGTGCCTCCTGCACAGAGTTCCCCTCACGCTACTTCCTCCTCTGTCTCCCTCTCGTCTCGATCACATACATCATTACCGACGTCCGGATCAAGTGTTCTAGCCGCCCCTCCCTCCCAGCTACGACGTCTCGCAGAGTTTACAACTATCCTGGGCGACTATAAACTAGCAATTTCTGTATGGGAATCACTACGAAAGGAAAACAAGGGTGGTTCGGTAAGACAAGCCCTCTGGCGTTTATGAGCGGAACTGAGTATCCCTAGGACATTTTACCACTGCTCTTGTCACCTTCCCCTGCCATTACCGCGCATGCTTTACATGCACTTTCTACGCTGTACCCACTTGGTTCAGACATGTCCCCTCAGACCCAAGTGCAGGCCCTCCAATATGCAGTTCGCTGGGAAGCTGGTATTTCCACCGACGACTTCCTCGCTTTGGAGGGAGAAAGGTGGCTTGTATGGGCCGCAGGCAATGTAGGTTTTCTAATTAACGCTCGTACCTATAGAACGGCACTGATTGGGGCAGCGACATTGAAGGCTGAAGAACCAGTAGCAGCATTGCTTCTCGCTCACGCAGCGCTCTTGAGCTCCAACAAGAATGCGAAACGGAGAGCTGCATTGTGGTACTTTCTCGCTGCTAGCAGGCTTGAAAAGTGTGGCATCGTGGGTCTCTACTTGATCTCATGCCACGGATAGTCACATCACGTTGCATTAGAAACCTCTGACGATGTTCTTCCTACGGAAAGCCCATGGACTCTTCAGCGATCAACCCTCAAAGTCACTTTCGCCATCGTTTTGGAACTCAGAAGGGTTGCCTCCATCACAGCTTATTGGATTCGATGCAATTTTGCCGGGCATTGAGCATCCGCTAGGTTAGATAACTCATCCTCCATTCCACCGACGTTAATCCTAGATTCAAGGGAGATTATTATATACCACTGGCGATATCAGGGGTGCGGTCAAGTTCTTCATGGGGCAATTACGCTCGTCCTCTGCGTCTTCGCTAGACAAGATTGATCGCACGGATGGAGACGAAAGTAAGGAAACCAATTCCGACAAAGTTTTGCTAGAAGATTTCAGAGTGGCATTCTCGGTGCGTTATCTGATAAAAGAAAGACAGAGTTCTAACTCTAGTCTAGCATTTAAAGTCAACCTCTAGCGAAGGCGCTAATTTTCATGATTCGAAGTTGCCGATAAACTTTACGTCCCCAGCTTCCAGTCGCGTACGACTATCTCGGGATTCTGCCAGCGGAGATCAGACGGAGTGGGAAAGGAGGGAGGAGGTATGGTCAACATTCTGGAGAACTCGTGGCAAAGAGACCCTTGAGAAGAGTGGTAGGGCCGCTGTGGGCGGTGAGTCATCCTTCGTGCTAAAAGGTGATGTTATTCATGTTTCATTTCTACCCCTTAGAACTCTTCTGGGTCGACATTGCTTTGCAAAACCCATTGGACACAGAGGTGACCTTCACAGACCTAACGCTTATTGTGGAAGCGAAGGATCAAGATGTTGCTTGGATAAACAAATATGTCGTTGTCGAATGTATAGGAGAAGTTGTCCTTCATGCGAAGGAAATCCGAACGGTGAGTTTTCAAAAGACCAAAAGACCTGCGATCCTCGGAACTCATGCCTTCCGTTCTATCTGATTCAGCTTTCGATCGCAGTAAAAGTATCGCAAGCAGCTTCATTAACTATCCCCAGCATCACATATAATTTTCTCGACTTGTTTCCCACCAGAGAGTCACTTGCACGACGGGGTAGACGACTACAAGACACCCCTCAACAAAGACAAAATGCGACCTACGCTACGGATATATTAATTAGAATTGACGTCGAGGAGGCGAGTCAAGAGCTCGCTGTGTCCTTTGACAACGATGAGGTGCTCGTCCTCAACGAAGGTGAGCACAAGCCGATGAAGCTCTGGATGACAAACGCAGGGTGCAAAACTATTGGTGAGATATGGCTGGTTGGTGGCCCGGAGGATCGGATGTGGCTCGAGTCAATAGAGAATGAATCCCGTAAGTCTCTTCTTGGACGGAATGTCAGACTCATCATCCATTTTTGCTAGTATTGGTAGCAGCTGGCTCTACCGAAACTCTACATATAGACAACATGCTGTCAACGTGGAAACCCTATGCTGTTCCCATGAATGGAGAGCTTCACTCAGGCGACAGCAACTCTGTCACTCTTACTTGGCTCCCTGGTGGTGTTGGATTCCAACAACTTTGCCTGCTCTTCGTATATCGAGAGGTAAATGCCATGCTCGTGCTGCGGTCTGCAAGCTGAACTTTGTTGTCCTTAGACTGGGGGTCGCGCCTTCCACTGCACCCGTGTGACGAGAACCTATCAGGTCACTCCTTCGTTGGAAGTATCGACGTCCTTCTCTCCGACTCCCTCAATCGACTGTGCATTTCTCGTTAATCTTGAAGTGTCTAATCTCTCTTCGAGGTCCATGCGGGTCAAACAGGTTACTGCCATTAGCCCCACTTGGGAGTGCTACCACCTGACACCACTTTCATCGTAAGGTCTCTGCATGCTTTTGTAACTGAAGCTAAAAGAATGGTTAGGACACCATTACAATCTGCGCAACTGGCCAGCTTGTCATTTAGTGCATCCCCTTTAGATTCCACGGCTTACATAGAAGCTACGACTGCCTTTGTTTCGAGAACTCTAGGCGATGTTTTGAACGGCCGCAAGACAGAACCAGAGGATCCACCACCCTTGGACCTTAGGTGTTGCCATACCTCCGCTGTAAGCTGCATTACTATGGGACAATCCACTCACTTTTACACACCCGTCTCTAGTACGACTCCTGTATCTCGATGCATGACCCCGCTGTCTCGTATCTCTTTTTGTCGGAAAAGAGGAGGATCGTTGCCAACTCCATAGCTCGATCACATCCGCATATTCCCGTTGGCACTCATCCTCAAATATTCCCTCTCTTCAACCCCCTCTCTGTGGATTTCTTGATATTTTGGGAAATACCCTCTGAGCAAAGAACAGGCTTCATCCTACTGTCGGGTCTGAATCTCGGCGCAGGTCATGCTGCTCTTCAAGAGACCATTGAGAGTGTAGAAAGTGCAAAAGTCAAGCGGAGCATGTATGCAGAAACCCAGCGCGAGAAGATAGAGATCCTTCAATCGATCCGTGATAGTGAATGGAATGCTGAGATGAATCCTCTAGTCGTCACGATCCAAGAAGGTGTGATAGAACACGATTTCGGCCGAGGGTGCGTCGTGTCACATTGACCGTGTTTGCTGCGCTCATTTATGCCAGATTGTGCCTTGTCCCTGTGACGTTCTCTTTGAGGAACCATTCGTTGACCCATCTATCCCGCTATGTGATCAGGTTTGGTACGAACGTCGAAGAAGAATCTGGGCAATCGCAAGTTTTTTTCGAGTTCCATCATTCATGTCACTCATCCGCTTGCAGCGATCTTCTTCCACCGCGTTATGTAGGAAGACTTACAATGCGAGGTATACTGTACCCTTCGCAATCGACAACCGTCGACACGAGACTCCAGGTTGCCCGTCCTGGAACGTATGCGCTCTCAGGGTGGCAAGTCGAGACGCTTGTTGGAGAGGCAGGGTCAAGTAATTCTGATCAAACACCATGGCGTACGAGACATCGTTATGTGCAAGGGCCACCTTCGGACCACCACCCACGTATGATAGTAACGGACATGATTCGGTAGGACTCGACGATGCTTGCATTGACTATCCATAATATATACATTACAAAGACAGTTATCCAACCTCGAAAGTTAAACCAGAACAATGATTAGGGGTATGATCATCCAGTGCTCATTCAGCTTTGGCAGCAGAAGATTCTGCGCGCTCCCGTTCCTTTTGTTCTTCTTCCTTCTTTGCGGCCGCAAGGCGCAATCTCTTCACACTGATGTTGAAGAATGTCTAGTAGAGAGGGTCAGACTCGGCGAGGACGTCAACAAGAAATACCAACCCCGAGAGCGAATTGGACAATGTTGAAGAAAGGCACCCAGAGCTAAAACCTGCATCAGTTTCGTTCGTCTTTTTTTGGAACAGACGGTCCATTCACCTCGACCGGAATGAACTGCTGGGCGATCACCATGGAGAGGGGTGAGACGACCCAGTTGACCTTGCCAGAGGATCAGCGTTCATGTGCGCGACACAAGGAATAACGAGACGTACTCGGATGACCGACAAGAAGCCCGCTTTGACTGTACGGATGACGTCCTCGACGGACTTGGCACCATTGATCACAGCCATGGAGGCCAGGAAAGCTAACCGCATCAGCACGAACCGAGTCAACACGAGAACGCGCGCAACATGCAACAGTCATACGACGCACCCGTCGTCTGGATGGGTGCGATGAGCAGGTTGCTCGCGAGCAGCTGGGCGAGTCTGTGCTTGAGACCGACTTTGCCGGCAAAGGTTTTTTGGAGGAGGCCGACGAGGAAATGGCCTAGCGGGGCGGAGACGCAGAAGCCGTACAAGGCCATTTTGAACGCTTTGGCGTCAATGTGCGCGCGAGAGAGAGCTTTGGTGAGGAAGGAGGCATCCTTTGGGGTTGGGTGGGACGGAAGACCGGCGGCGTGCGACCCTATGACCTCCTGGAGGAAAGAGAAAGTCGCTACGGTGGTCATGAGTTACACATGCCGGGGCAGGGAAAGCAAGAAAGGTCAACCTGATGTTAATGCCTTGGTGCGGAGGGGGTTTTTGGAGAGCTGGACGAGATACTGGGCCAGCAAGGGGTGCAATGGTGCCTTTGGCGAAACTTGTACGCTCATCGTTTGGGACCGGGATGAAGTGCCAGCGCTCGGATCCGAACTGTCTCAAGTCCTACACCGCCTCGAAAAGGTCGTAACCAGGTTCATAGACATCTCAGACACAGCAAAGGCCAACATCGAGTCTATTTATTCTCTATGTATCAAAAGAACGGTATGATTAATGGGGCATCCCAGAATAAGGATATTATGTCTCTACATCGAGAGACCAACGCTTTATCATTGACGACCCTTCACCCAGAGTTTGACATAGTCTGCAAAAGAAACCATGCAAATCGTTTGCCAAATACCAAGACCGATGCGAGGCGTGACACCCCGGTAGAGACCTTTAATGCCGTTTTCCTTGTAGATGAAGGCCAACGTGTTCAGGATCGTGAGTTTTGCAGGGCGGTTAGCAGCCTTCGCCATGGATTGCATCTAGCGACGCGTCAGTCAGGGAATGAAATGAGCCGTTTAGAACGAAACACACTTCAACACGGACGACTTCAATGGGTTGGTTCCACGTTGCCAGAGCACCGCCAATGGAAGAAGCGAGTATCTTGTCCATTGCACTCGATTTATCCTGTTCACTTTTGCCGCGCACATCCCGGATCACTGTCTCAGCCAGTCGGGCGAAACCCATACTGAGGCATCGTCAGATACGGAACATCACATTCGAGGAGACAACGCACCGTGAGCCCCAGTTAGTACATTGACGGACAGCAACCGCGTTGACGCCTTTATTAATACCGCGAATACCCTCCTTTCGGTATATGTCCATGAATACTTGGAAGGTTGATCGCTGCACACCACTTGCGGCTTCTTTGTGTCGAGTGATTTCAACTGTCTTCATGCATGTCGTGAAACCTATCAAGTGAGAACATAAGTAAACGGTAGGTCACTAAGGACATTGCGTCCGTCCCAACGGATGGCAGGATTGAGAGCATAGCGACGGGCGGCGCTAGCCTTGCAGTGCGTATCATTGCAACTCATCGGCAATTCAACGAAATGTGTCCACTTACCCATAGTTGCGTAAGCTTGGGCAATACCACCGCCCATACCACCCAAGAGACCCGCGGCAGCCGGGCTGATGCCCATGCCAACAACACTGGACTCGATCTCGGAAGCAGTGAAGAGCAAAACGGCGCCTTTTGTAGAAGCTTCTATCCATGCCTGCAGAATTATCGAGGTAAGGAATGGCAATGAAGAAAACAGTCGCTTGCATACCCATGGAATAAGTCCTTGGAAGAAGCCAGCGACACCACCACGAGCCCAGACAGCATTGGTGGCCTGGAGCATTGTCTGCGACCGGTTGGCAGCCATTTGGGTTTTAAGGACCTCCAAAGGCTGTCCTAGAGTCGTCACCTAAGTAAAATGTCATTCACACGCATAAACACTGGATGCGGAGCGCAGGCTTGCCTCCTGTACGAGCGGAAAACGGGTCAGTGACTGAAATGAACAACGAAAAAAAGCTACTGACGAACTGATAGTCACGGCAACGAGATGAGGTCGTCAATGTTAGCATTTTTATCTTACAAGACACAGCACGCTACCATGTTCATGATCGCACCTGTTTACAGTGTCAGGACGAGTGCGCGTTGTTGAGGAGGGAGACATACCGACGGCAATGTTTGACCAGTTGACGCCCTTCTGGCCAGGTTCCTTTTGAATTGCCATCGCGTGCTTGTCGTTGGTGAAGGTGAAAAGGTAGGAAACGGAAGAAACAAGGTCAAAGTGAAGAATTAATTTCGCTTATGTTTGCGCCATCTAAAATACCCTTTTAGGGAATTCGGGAAAACAGAGTCACTCGTTCTCAGTTCAAGACGCCTTCGAGTACACGCCAACTAATTAAGTCTCCATGTGTGCATAACTAAGAATGGGTATGTAATGACGAAATAGTGTATGAAGCCGTCTTGTGCCTATGACAGAGAGTTGGGGTAGGGCGTCAGGGGTGGGTATGACTCCGGAATGCATATGAACGGTCACGATTGGAAAGAGCCACGAGAAAGAGGGATGGGAACCGCACCGAATACACGAGGCTGCAGAGAATGAGGGGAGCGTAGTCACTGCGCGGACTATTCGTTTCGATCATGACGCTGTCGGTTTCAGTGCCTCCAGGTCCGCCTTCAATCTGCAAAAAAACGTGCGAGATGCAGTCAATAATTACGAATACGTTCCAGTGAAAACGGTCCGGTCAAATCAAAAGAGAGTGACACAAGAAGATGTACAGTAAACTGCCACGACGAGGCAACGTAGTTAGATGAAATCAAAGATCACGGCCAGCGCAATCACTACTCCAAATAAACTTTGTAGTCCAAAAACCTTGACATACCGAGTGATCGAATCTTGGCTTTCCTCTTGTTCTTGCTCGAGATATTGTATCTCCATCGATTTACGGGTAACATCTTGCTGAACTTCGTCCAACCGCGCCTGAACTGTTTCCACCTCTGCCTCCAACGCCCTAACAGCGCGTGCGTGCTCAGCCTGTAGGTCATGCATTTTCAAATTGTGTGCCTCGTGAACCTTCTGCAGCTCCTCCCGTGCAACCATCGTGGTAGACGCGTGGACGGCACCATTGCTCCTCGGAGCCACAGAGGACTCTGCGGAAGCAAGTTGAGCCTTCAGCATTGCGATTTCACCCTCCAGATCGGACAGCGATAGTGCTAGCTCAGATTTCTGAGCGGCCACGGTGCTGAGCTCCCCATCATGGATGGAACGGAGCCTCATTACTTCTTCCACACGAAGGCGTGCCGCTTCCTCAAGCTCTTTGGAGTGGTTCGTCGACATCTCTGAGAGAGACTGTTTCGTAACAGCCAGGACGTCGTTGAGCATGACATTTTCGTCGCGGAGGTTGGCGATATCTTTGGTGAGACGCTCGATATCAGCTGCTTGATCAGCGTTGGCGGAGGCTGCTATAAAGTTGGCACGGCCGTCCTCGAGTTGTGCCATTAGGCTTTCGCCCTCCGCACGTGAAGTGTCCAAAGCGGCCTTAGCCTTGGAGAGGTCATCCTGGGTGGCACGAAGTTCCAGTGATATACTATTGAGTTTCTTTTCGAGCTCGCCAACTTGGGATTCAAGGGCAGCTTCGTGTTCTGCGCGGAGATCGTCTATGGTTGACTGATGAGCAGTACGAAGTTGCTCGATGGTTGCCCGGGACTCGGCACGCAGGGCCTGGAGGTCCTGTCCGTGTACTTCTCCTGCTTCATTCTGTAGTTTGCGTTAGCCTATAGTATTAGCAGCGGCGCTTGACTTGCCTTGGCTTTCTCAAACGACTCTTGAAGGAGTTGATCATGTTCAGCCTTTACAGCGTCAACCTTGGCAGCATACTTCGCCTCCACACCCTGTTAGGGTAAACGTTGTCAAGGGTTTACACGTTCACACGAAAGGATCATCCTCACCTCGAGCTCCGCGGTAAGGCGCTTGATTTCTTCCGACAATTCGATATGTTTTGAGAGATATGATTGCTCGGTTTCCTCCATTTCCTGTTCGTGCGCTTCAGCAGAAGCATGGGCTGCTACCTTCGTCTCATCGTGGGCGGCATGGGCGGCAGCAAGTTCCGTCTTCATCGTCTGAACCTCGGAAACGGCCTTGGCGAGATCTGCTTTGATGAGTTGCACCTCGTCAGCATGGAGCAAAACGACTTCGGTGGCCTTCTGCGCGCTTTCCGCTTCCCGAGCTTCGGCATCACGTAGAACTCGCTGCGTAGCGGCAACGGCCTCGGTGAGCTCAGCTTCCAACGTTTGGAGGCGGTTAAGGGTTCTCCTGTGCTCATCCTCGGCGTCCTCTTGATTCTCCTTCAGCTCCAGAATCTCGACTTCTAGCTCGGAGATCTTGGCCACGTGCTCTTCCCTTTCCGCTTTAAATTCGCCGATTTGAACAGTAAGAATGGTTGCGTCGGCTGCGCGCTGTTGCGATTCGCTGGCCCTCACCGCTGCCTCCTGAAGAGCTCTGTTATGTGCAGTTCTGAGAGCATTCAGTTCCGCGGTGATGGTTTCCACGTCAGCTTTGGCTCTGAGAAAAGCTTCACGCTCCATCTGCGCAGCCGCCGCGGCCTCAGCCGATGACTGATCACTCGAGGATCGAAGTGACTCGAAGTTCTCATGGGCAGCCGCGATATCCGTCTGCAGTATTTCGATCTGCGCATCGAGGGCTTTGATGTTTTCGGCTTGGCTTGCCACGCACTCGTTCGCGTTTTTGAGCTATGATACAAACCTCAGAGGAGAGTAGAACTGGATAACATGATTCCTACTTTGTCACCGACGGAATTGAGCGAAGCTCGGTCGCGAGAGTGTTCTCCTTGCACTTGTTGCAAGCGAACCTTGAGGCCACTGATCTCGGCGTCCAACGATTGTTTGCCCGTTTGAAATTGCTCGATGGACAATGTCTTGGTTCTGACATTTACAAGAGCTTCGTCCAGGGACGATTCAAGTTGCAGAACCTTGGCTTCGAGAGTAGCTACTACATCCGACTTGGCGGAAAGGCTCTCGTTTGCTTCCTTTAACTATGGACACGTCAGAAAATAGGTTTACAATATTCGAAAGCAATGTCATGCCTTTTCCTGGAGATCTTCCAGCGCCTTTCCGTCATCGCGAACTTCCCGTATGGAGGCGATTGACCCCACTGGCTTCATTGGGCGACTCTGCGAGGGCTGTACGGTAGCAGGGGGCAAGCTCTGTCTCGAACTGGAAGGCGTCCTCTTCACAGCCTCTGAAACAATGGCACGAGGGCGAGAGGGTACGGCAGAAGGGGCTGCATTAGACTTGAGGGACGCGGCTGAGCCAGCTGGAGAAACAACAGATGGACGGGAGGTCGAATTCACCTCTGCGGGAGGAGTCCTGTATGAAGCCGAAGATGTCAGAGAGGCCAGTAAAGTTGACGTTCGTGATTTGGGTGCTGGAGGTGCTCCAGTTGCGGAAGGTGCCCTGGGCGGGAGCATAGATCCCCTCCTGCTGGGTGGGGCTGGGCCAGAAATTGACCCTCTAGATGAAGCCATCGTCGTAGTCTTTGCTGTATTCGTAGAAGATGTGGTAGTAGGTTTCTTTGCGGTGGAAGAGGTAGCGGTTTTGGAGAGAGGAGAAGAAGGTGTAGCAGTGGGCTTGCTTGGCGAGGCCACCTTGCCTGCACCCAACGTGGCGGAATTGGCAGCCTGTCCAGCACATGGTTAATTATGAAGCAAGCGTGCCCACCGAGCACGGCCAACGCACCTTCTTGTCTGTTGGCGTGGATGAAATTACTTTGCCGGAAGCGGACTTTACGGGTGCTGTGGGCTTGTCCTTGCTCGCAGGGGTTGTGCGTTTGGAAGGGGCTGCATCAGCTTTCTTGGACACCTCCGTGATGGAAGCAGCAGCAGGCTCGGTGAAGACGTCCTCTTTTGCGGGTTCGTGGAGGTCACCGTCTGCATTTTTTACTGTTCCGTCGAGCGTGGGCTCGACTTCGGCTTCACCTTGTACAATATCCGGTTCAACCTGTGTATTAGGGTCTTGATCTACCACGTCAGAAGCCTCGTGTTCCCCGCGAGCGTCAGAAGCCGGGGCCTGAGAAGCGGTGACGGTTTCATGCGCGTCGAGAGACGGGGTGATTGGTTCAACGTCGGCCATGATCACTCAAGGTGATGGCGGCGGGAAACAAAGGGTGGAACGAGAGGAGAAGAGAAAGAAAATGGACCTCAGCTAGCCGGAACCTAACTCAACTCGAGACAAACTTTTCAATTTACACATACATAAACACGGAAAAATCTACACGTCACTTCAAATCCGCGTACAGGTTCAGCCCATCCAGCGCAGGTTCATCAAGCGACCTGTGGTTGTATGACAGAACAGAAACCTGTCGGCAGCGTTAGCAACCAACTGCGCGTCGCGAAAAGAACGTCTCACTCCTCCCGGTTCGACATTAAAGTGCGTTCCTGAACCAGAGTCAGCGCGTCTGAATCAGGTCGATGTGCACAATCATACCGAGCTCCAAGTCAAAGTCGATCCACCGCGAAATGAACACGCGATTAAAGTGCCCATGTGCGACGATAAGGACGTCACGCGCACCTTTACCCTCTTCAAAATACCGGCGATGATGCTCACGAACCTGTATGGTCTCAGTCCGAAATCAGGTTGATTCACAGGTCTGCTTAACCTTTGCGATCACGCCATCCACGCGCGAGCACATCTGAGCGACACTCTCACCCCCAGGGCAACTGACGATGAGGGTTATGAGACGTATCGATGCGTCTCATCGGGACACATACCCATCCCTCCAGATGTACCAGCCTGGCTGTTTGGCCAGAATCTCTTCCTTGAGGAGCCCTTCGTAATCGCCATAGTCCCATTCGCGTACATCTTCAGTCACGATATGATCTGGGATACTGGGCAGGTGTTCAAACAGGAGATGGAATGTCTTGTGTGCACGTTGGCGTGGTGAGATGAAGGCAATGTCAAGGTTCTTTGGATCAAGAGCGCCTGCAAAGTGGGTCAATAGCCAGTTGGTCGGTCGTTTCAGGAGAGCACTGACGGCCTGCCCCGACGAAGAGCGGTGCCTTCTCTTGGATTTGCTCCTCGCCACGGGCTGTCAGGGGGATGTCACTCCTCCCCGTCTGAGATCAGCGCTCGATGAGAGGTGGAGATGTTGTGTGCACTGAATGAGCTCACATGACGCCTGTTAAGAGGCGGGGGTCAGATTGGATGATAGAGCGGCTGCAGGGGAGCTCACCCGTTCAGAGACCATTCAGTCTCGCCTGTCAGAGGACATGTCAGGGCTGTCCGTGGGTGTGTATGTAAAACTAACCGTGTCTGACGAGAAATACTCTCGGAGTGGGACGGGACATGGTTGTACCTATTCAACCGCTTTTGACCCCGACCATGTTTGATGAATGTAAGTCCTCAACGCCAACGACGTCCACACTCGTTCACCAGCCCTTTCAGTCCTCGAGCACGCATCACCGTCAGGCCATGTACGCTCTCCGCTGCCCCACGTACAGTACCAGGGCTTCGAACCCTCCCCATACGACGACCAATTAGCAGACCCTGCCTCGGTCAGTCTCGCCTTCTGTGACCTGCCAACTAGCTCATCCCCAACCAGGCTAATACACACTTTCCCGCTTCCTCCCCTGCCGACGCGCCCATCTTCGACCTTGGCAGGGTACAATACACACTCCCTGCCCCACTGGTCTCTCTTGCCGTCTCCTCCGATGTCCTGGCAATGGCTCTGTCCTCAAACCTCATCGTTCTCATCGAGCTTTCGCATGCAGAACAGGTCCTTCACATTCACATTCCCCGCAAGCCCACCGAGATGTCTATACACAAGATATTTCTCGACCCTTCTGGTCGACATCTGCTAATCACATCCCACCAAGGAGAGAACTGGTACCTATATCGCGGATGGAAGAAGCCACGGCCGTTAAAGTCTTTCAATAAGCTCGTCATCGAGAGCATCGCGTGGAATAAAGCAACGTTGCTGTCCTCGTCGCATTCCCTATCAACCAAGGAGTTCTTGTTCGGAACCCGTAGCGGTGGTATCTTCGAAGCAGTTTTGGACGCAGGAGAGGACCTCTTCAAGTCGCAGGAGCGTTATCTGCAGTTGCTCTTCTCATTGCCCGAGAAAGCTCCAGTCACGGGCATCAAGTTTGAATTATTCCCTCCGGTTGATCAAAAACACGCACTAGTGATCGTGACCACACCTTCGCGCATCTATCAATTCACTGGCACACCAGACCGCCGCTCGGATGACGGAGGTCGCCTTTTCTCTTCCTTGTTCGCTATTTACCGAGACATGGCGCCGAGTGAGTCTCTGAATTATTTCGTGATGTTCGGTACTGAAACGACGAAGAGATATCTGAGCTACCCGGCGACCTGCAATATTCAGAATTACATTTCTTCACGCCGAATTCGGATCAGGCCCTCTCGTTGCCCAAGACTCTGGCTTGGATGACAGGTCAGTGTTCTCTGCGGCCAATGATATTGATATTTATTCATGAACGTCATTTGGTCCAGCACCGGGAATATATCATGGGACTCTCAACTTTGACCCCAATTCCGATGATCATATCGATTCGACCCAACTCCTTCCCTACCCTCTCCTGTCGTCCTATGAGCCTCCTGCCTCACAGCCACAGCCGCATCCAGACGTCCCTGCCTCGATTCTACTCACTGAATTTCACTTCATCTTACTTTACAGGGACCGTATCACAGGAATATGCACTTTAAATGGGAAACAGACCTACGAAGACGTCATCCCGCTGGTGAGCAGTACCACGCATAGCTGAAGTGTCCATTTTAATGAGTTGCAGAGACCGAACGAGACTGTCAGGGGAATGGCAACAGATCTTGTTCGTAAGACATATTGGGTTTATACTGACCAGTCGATCTTTGAACTGGTGGTCGGGAACGAGAGCCGCGATGTATGGCAAATATATCTTGCGCAACGCGATTTCGACACCGCGTTACGGTATGCCAAGGTTGGTTTCAGTGTTGCGGATCAAGCACGGCAATAACAACCTTTTATCAGACCGCCACTCAACGCGACAAAGTTCTTTCTGTCCAAGCCCATGCTTTCTTCGAAGAAAAACGATACTTCCAAGCGGCTCAATGCTATACGCAGTGTTCCGTCTCATTCGAAGAAGTCACGCTCAAGTTTCTGGATGTCGGAGAGCGAGACGCACTTCGGTCATATCTGATCAGCCGCCTAGAGCGGACTCGCAAAACTGTGAGTTAAGGTATCTTGACGAGCCTGCACTTTGTTGAGATGCGTTTTCACAGGACTTGACGGCACGGATGATGCTGGCAACCTGGCTTGTTGAGTTCTATCTTAGCAAATGTGACGAACTGGATGATCTCTGTGCATCTGAGGCCGCAACAAGCGACGCGGAGAACGTGCAGGCAGAGCGTACCATCCTCGAAGAGGACCTACGTCACTTCTTCGAGACTTACAAGGTTGGTGGTCTTGATTTGGTCTTGGCTCATGTCTCTGACTGCTTGACAGGCCAATCTTGATCGTAGCACCGTGTACGAGCTCATACAGTCGCACGGACGAACGGACATGCTGCTCTTCTACGCAACTATAGTCGGAGATTACGAACGGGTCATCCAACACTGGATACTTGAAGAAGATTGGTTGCAGGCGATCGACACACTCAATCGCCAGGTTTGTCTATTTATCTATCCTGCTGTAACGAGCGGCAGATTAATGGTACCAGTCGGATCTAGAGCTCTACTACCGTTTTGGGCCAGTTCTTACCAGACATGCACCGAAAGTAATGGTTGATGCGTGGCTCAAACAGCCAGCCTTGGACCCTTTGCGACTGATACCGTCCCTCTTGCAACTGCAGCACCTTCCCCTCGATCCACTGGTGCCGAACCAAGCGGTACGATATCTCAATCATGTCGTCTTCAACCGACACAATACTTCTTCCACTGTTCACAATCTATTGGTGACATTTCACGCCTCCTCATCCTCAACTCCGCCTGGCGATGACGGTCCTCTGTTACGCTTCCTTACGACGGCGCCTTCTAACCCGCTCACTGGCAAACCATACTATGATTTGGATTATGCTCTGCGTTTATGCAAAAAAGCAGGTCGGATACAGCCCTGCGTGCATATTTACTCGAAGATGGGTCTATATGAGAACAGTGTCGATCTTGCGCTCCAGAAAGGCGACCTCGAATTAGCAAAGATAAACGCCGATATGCCGGAAGACGATCCTCAGTTAAGGAAGAAGCTTTGGTTGAAGATTGCTCGGTATGTCGTCCAGGACAAAAAAGACATCAAGTCGTGAGTTGCAATTGTCTTGGACTGGGCACACTTTGATCGGTTTCAGTGCAATGCGATTCTTGGAAGACACTGACCTACTCAAAATCGAGGATATTTTACCCTTTTTCCCGGATTTCGTCGTCATCGATGACTTTAAGGAAGAGATTGCGCACGCCCTGGAAGGCTATTCGGCTCACATTGATGATCTGAAGAAAGAGATGGACGAAGTCACGCGTACGGCAGAATCGATCAAGCAAGACATCGTCGAACTGAAGAACCGTTTCGTCACAATCGACACCGGAGAGCGATGCTCCGTTTGTGCGCAACTCCTGCTGACGAGGCAATCCTACATATTTCCTTGTCAACATACATTCCATGCAGACTGTCTGATCGGACTG
>JBBPOE010000098.1:0-57680 GCA_038091295.1 Tylopilus felleus | reverse complement strand
GGCCAAAAGGAAGCTCTCCGTCTTACCCCCGACGGTCACCCACTCAAACCTCGGTTTCTGAATGGCCTCGCGAACTGCCTTCTCGCTCGGTTCGAGCATCTCGGCGAGCGTAGCGACTTCGAGAAGGCGGAGTTGTACTACAAGAATGTTATACAGGCGAAGCACTCGGCGTGAGAGGCTGGTAGTCAGATCTCATTTGTTGTAGCGATTCAATCGATGGTTACATGGAAGACGGATGATAACTATGCATGCACATTGATGTCCACCTTCCTGGGTATCCTCACCCGTGTTCGGCTTGCAGAACCGTCATGTCTAGAAATGAGTCGATTTCAACGTGGAAGACGACAGGGACTGTACCGAAATCCCGATCTCGATTTCTTCGGGCCGCTGCTTTCTTATAAGCTTAGTAATAGGCTCTTGATAATGCCATGTATGTTGCACGAATGAAGTGTCGGACGACGGCCTTACTTAGGAGCTAACTTGGAGCCTGCACAAGTATCTGCATGGTTATTAGGCAATTGTTCAAGTAACGTCAACGTCCTCGCGCCAGCCTCGAGCTAAGACAAATCATTGCTCCATCTGTACAGCATTCTGGTACACTACCTTCGCCTCCTCAAGGTCCCTCATCTCGCCGAGATGCTCGAAACGAGCGAGCAAGCAGTTGGCGAGGTTATTCAAATATTGAGCTTTGCATCGGTGACCATCAGGGATAAGGCGGACAGCGTCCCTCTGCATCGAAATCGCGCGCTCGAGATCACCTAACTGACGAGCGCGCTCAACACGAGCGACAGTCCTGCACCGCTTGTTTGTGCGACCATCCCTGGCAAGCTCTACAGCGTCCCTATGCCCAGAAATCGCTCGCGCTAGGTCATTCGGTTTACCCGAGTGCGTGAACCGAAGTCTGAAACAAGTTGCAAGGTTGCGCAAACGACTCGGTTTGTCGGGATGATCATCCGGAGTGAGGTCAACGGCATTCTTGTGGCTCGAGATGGCGTCCTCGACGTCACTCAGCTGCCCGAGCCACTCGAAACGAGTTTTGAGGGAGGTACCAAGGCTAGTCAGATGGACGGGCTTGTGAAAGTGACCCTGAGGAGTCAGGTCGACAGCATCCCTGTGCTTCGAAATTGCCTCCTCGAGGTTGTTCAGCTCCCCAAGGCGCCAGAAACGAAGTCTGAGGGAGATGCCAAGGTTGTTAAGACGGTCGGGCCTGTGAGTGTGACCGATAGGAGTGAGGGAAACGGCCTCCCTCTGCCTTGAAATTGCGGCCTCGAGGTCATTTAACCTCCCGAAGTACTCGAACCGAACTCTGAGGGAGGTACCAAGGCGATCGAGACAGGCGGCCCTGTCGAGGGAATCATGAGGAATGAGGTCGAGAGCATCCGTGTGGGTCGAAATTGCGTCCTCCAGGTCACATGGCTCCCCGAGGTACTCGAAATGGATTTTCAGGCAGATGGCAAGGCTGTTCAGACGCGTAGGTTTCTGACGGTGACCCGGAGGAGTGAGGTGAACTGCGTCCCTGTGGCTCGAAATGGCGTCCTCGAGGTCGGACAGCTGTCCGAAGCGATCGAAACGTGTTCTGAGGGAGGTGCCTAGGTTGCTGAGATAGGCAGGCTTCTCAGGGTGGTCATGAGGAGTCAAATCAACAGCATCCTTGTGGCCCGAAATTGCGGCCTCAAGGTCGTCTAGCGCGCCGAGGTGCTCGAACCGGGTTCTGAGGGAGGTGCCGAGGTTGTTGAGACAAACGTGTTTGTCAAGGTGATCATCAGGAATGAGGTCAAGAGCATATTTATGGCTCGAAATTGCGTCCGCGAGGTTACTCGGCTCCCCGAGGCACTCGAAACGACTGAGGAGACAGTTGCCCAGGTGGGTAAGATAGCGGGGCTTTTGAAGGTGACCACGAGCGGTGAAGTCAACAGCTTCTTGGGCGAGGACAATGGCTGCCTCAAGGTCCGCTGCTGTGCCAAGCTGCTCGTAGCGAGTCGAGAGACACGATCCAAGGTTGTCCAACAAGTATGAGCGACCAGGATGTCCTTGCCGGCGCAGCTCTAGTGCTTCTCGCTGGAGGACAATGGCCTCCTCGAGATCCACTGTTCCAGCAAACTGCTTGCAGCGAGTCAAGAGACACATTGCAAGGTTATTCAACGAGTACGAGCGATCAGGATGTCCTTGCCGGCGCAGATCTAGTGCTTCTCGCTGGAGGACAATGGCCTCCTCGAGATCCGCCGCTGCGCTAAGCTGCTCGTAGCGAGTCCAGAGACACCATGCAAGGTCGTTCAACGAGGATGAGCGTTCAGGGTGTCCTTGCTGGCACAGCTCTAGTGCTTCTCGGTTGAGGACAATGGCCTCCTCGAGATCCGCTACTGTGCCGAGTTGCCTGCAGCGAGTCAAGAGACACCATGCAAGCTCTTTCAACGAGGATGAGCGATGAGGGTGTCCTTGCTGGCGCAGCTCTACTGCTTCCCGGTTGAGGACAATAGCCTCCTCGAGATCCGCTACTGTGCCGAGCTGCTGGTAGCGATTCAAGAGGCACAGTGCAAGGTTGGTCAACGAGGATGAGTAATCAGGGTGTCCCTGCTGGCGCAGCTCTAGTGCTTCTCGGTGGTGAACAATAGCCTCCTCGAAATCCGCTACTGTGCTGAGCTGCTGGTAGCGATTCAAGAGGCACAATGCAAGGTTGGTCAACGAGGATGAGCGATCAGGGTGTCCTTGCTGGCGCAGCTCTATTGCTTCTCGGTGGTGGACAATGGCCTCCTCGAGATCCGCTACTGTGCCGAGTTGCTTGTAATGAGTCGAGAGACACGATGCAAGGTTGGTCAACGAGGATGAGCGATCAGGGTGTCCTTGCTGGCGCAGCTCTAGTGCTTCTCGGTTGAGGACAATGGCCTCCTCGAGATCCGCTACTGCGCCGAGCTGCTGGTGGCGAGTCCAGAGACACCATGCAAGGTCGTTCAACGAAGATGAGTGATCGTGTCCTTGCTGGCACAGCTCTAGTGCCTCTCGGTGGTGGACAATGGCCTCCTCGAGATCCGCTGCTGCACCGAGCTGCTCGTAGCGAGTCGATAGACATGATGCAAGGTTGGTCAACGAGGATGAGCGATCAGGGTGTCCTTGCTGGCGCAGCTCTAGTGCTCCTCGGTGGAGGACAATGGCCTGGTCGATGTATCTGGTCCCGCCTCCTTGCCTGAACTCATCAACAAGAGAATGTGCCCGTGAGTCCAACTGTTCGGCTACGAGTCACATCATTTCACTACATGGTGCACATACGTGACGAAAAAGTACCTGTTGAATCTTGCAGCTGTTGATCTTGTAAATGGTCAATCCATTGTTGTTCCCCGACGACAAGACGAGAAACGCACGATTTGTATCCATGTGGGCTCACTGAACCTGATTCGACGTGGTGGTTTGAGGGAACACTGGAATGTGCTGTGCGGGTGAGTGAGGCAAGGATGCACGTGTTGATTAGCGCCCTGCATTCCATTCATGGTGTGATAGCCGCTGTGCTCTAATTGATGCGCTGACAGAGGATGGCGATGTTCCCGTGGTAACTCTGGGGGTTCCCGAACTTCTTTGTATTAATAGCACAAGGAACTGTCTGTGGGAACAGAAGGAGCGAACTCCAGTCGAGTAGTACGAGACTGGAGGGAAGAAAGGCTGATCGAGCGCAATGGGGCGCGGTAGGTCGCGTGGTGCCAAAAACATAAATTTCGCTGTCTTTATTATCTACAGCCCGAGTCAACATACAGAGGATTCAGGAACGACTTTGGGTGACTCGTGACGAGCGCCATAACCAACCAAGTCATCCGTCTCAAAGACCACTGGAAGAGAGCACTCGTCCCGCTCCTGGAAAGCAACCCACGAAGGTTTCTGTCAGCAATCATACAGACACGTGTGAACGACCCAAAATGTGGTTCCCCCATCAAATGATCATCGATCATAAAGAGAAACGCCCCTTCACAACACAGCTTTCATTTCAAAAGTTCTCCGACACGCACACGACTTGCATCTAAGGTACCGTAACGAATCCGAGAGATTCCATTCGGCGTTGCACCACCCAACTTTTAGTCGTCATCCAAAAAGGGTGGTGGTTTTCAAGGTCCTGCTACTGGACCAGTGCCCTTTGGGCATCACTGAGCCTACGATTCTTCCATGCTGACCTGCATACCAAACGGGACCAGGACGACACGCTATGCTCGTGAGGTCCCGACCGTCCCTTTCCCCACGTGTTGCCGGTGATTCTTATCGCGACGCACAAACGTCCAGTGGCGCCTCGGTATCTGGCTCGGGTTCAGACTCTTCACACCGTCCTTCTATCGCCTTTTCCGGTATCTACGGATCACGTCAATACACACTATCCAACCTGGAAACGGTGAGGGAAACCGAGAAATCGTCCAAAAGATGGACGACAGAGAAGGAAGATAGGGACGCACCGGCAACCGGACAAGAAAAGCCGTCAACGTCGAAAACGCTGCAACGATAAACACTGTCTTCAAACTAGCTGCATAAGAATCGCGCGCCTGACGCTGGAGGGGGTTGGGCAAGTAGGTCACGAGGCTGAGCGAGTGCCTGATTGCATTGATGATCTTTTTCCGCGTTTCCGTTTTTATCGTATTCCATTTTCGTGATGATTTTCATTTAGGAAGGACTTTGTTGGCATCACACAAACGACTAAAAAGCGCGCCCTACGCACCTTTGCAGCACCAGGTCCGTGGATACGGTGACGGAGCTCAGTTCGGAGGCGGGATTGAAACACGGCAGAGGCAATAGCGACGCCCGACGTTTGTCCTACACACGCGCCACGTCCAGTCAGTATGACTCCACGAGACCCTCATCGCCATCAAGAAAAAGACTCACCGAGACCTCTAAATAGCTGTCCAAACGCCGTTCCAAACGCCATCTGAGTCTCTGTAAAACAACATGTCAGCGTTCCATCCAGTCCATCACTCCAAGTCACGGCACGTACCCGTCAAGTGTGCCTGCAATGCAACTATCCCCAGCGACGCATCAGCAAGCGGTGTAGACAGGCACATCGAAAGACGTACTCAGCACCGTCTGAAACACCACCGCGTTCCCGAACCCAATCGGCACGACACTCAGCCACTTTTGCACGAAGCCCGAGTCCTCGCGCAAAAAGACGAGTGGAAGGACGCCACACAACGGGAGAATTCCAAAGACGAGATTGATCGTCTTGTACTTTCCCGTGCGATGCATGAGCCAGCTACAGCGCACGGTGAGGAAAAGTGAGGGTGACAGTAGAGACAGAGGATGGCATACCCAGCAAACAAGGAACCGAGACCCATGGCAAGACTATCCGGAAGTAAATGCAAGCCTACGCAAAAGACACGACGACGTTGAGGCATATATCACCGCATGATAAAGACGAAGCGTACCCGCAATAGACGCGCTGTTCAAAGGGACCATCTGGAACCACAATGGGATGAAATACATGACCGAGAAATTGCACACCGACACGAAATAGTTGCTCAATCCAACCAGGAGAGGCACCTTTTGGCACAAGAGACACGGCGGGAGGACAGGTTCGGGTGCGATCATGCACTCGATGACGAGGAAAAGAATGAGGAAGATGACAGAGAGGATTAATGGAACGATAACATGGGAGTGTCTCCACTATAGTGAATCTGAGGAAGAGAAACGGAGGGAGGATAGACATCGGACGCACAGGTAGGTCTTCGTTGAATTTGGCGCTGAGCCACGTGAGCGACGATCCGATCTGTATGAAAGGAGTCAGGCGAGCATGGGGAACACACAAGGAAATCAAACTGACCATCAAGAAGAGGGTGATGCAACCCCCAAAGTCGATTCTAGATAGAACCTCCTTTGCGGTCTGACCCTTGCCCTGTGGAACCGTTTCGACATCTGTGCAAACTGACACCACACAGACAACTCACTGGTGTTACATAACGCAGCGTATTTGTGATGAGGATCGTCACCAAGCCAAAAAGTGGCACTTGAAACAAGAATGCGACGCGCCATCCAAAACTCCAGTACCGTTAGCTTTATTTGAGCGAACCGACATCGACGAGGAATGACGCACAAATCGCTCAACAGGCCGCCTATAGGTCCACCGAGACCTAAGCCGAGCTACATGACGTTGTGATTAGAAATGAGGTACGACGCATGTGAAGGAGAACTCACGCCCTGAGAAATGTTAGTGAATGCTTGGGGTAATCCGCGTTCCTATTGTCGTGAATGTCAGCATACACACAACAGGAGACGCTATGAACGTACTCGGATGCTATACATGTCTGCCGTGATAATCCTAGATGGGATTAGGGGTGGGCTGAGCACGCTAGTTGTCTATATGCGCCGTAGAACTTACATGGCGAGCAACTGGACGGCACCACCGCCCATGCCGGCTATCTGCGAGACCAAGTCAGCATGAGATGTCGGTACCTCCCCGCCCATATCGGAGATGAATAGAGAAGGTACAGGTACGTACGAAGCGCGCAACGGTCAGTTGGACCATACCCCCTGATATCCCACACAGAAGGGTGCCAAGGGCGGTCGCTAGCAGAGCAGTTTGACAGGCGGCCCGCCTGCCAAGAATGGTGCACAAACGTCCATAGAGGGGGGTAAAGGTGCAAGTGGAGAGCAGGTAGCTAACCAGATACGGAGATGAGTCGATGGGCAGGTGAAAGGTGATGGAGGGTTGAACATACGAGGTACCTATCCAACTGGCTTGGTTGGAGCCCTTGAATTGGGAAGTGATCGAGGGCAACACTGCGAGTTGTACACTTAGCGACGAGGGCGTTGTGAAGAACATACAATCACCCACAGGTAGCCACCATGGTGACTGGCGAGGCTCAAACGGTTTAATCAGTGGAATAGTCTCATGCGACATCACGTACGGTTCAGATTCTGAAACAGGTCAGAGACTGAGAGCTGCGCAGATCGAAGAGAGACTCACGCAGAGAAAGGTGCCCAACCACAAGGCAACGAGGATGCCATAGCGCGTCGTACATGAAATTTCATGACATTCGAGAGGGCTGTCTCTGCTGTTTTTTAAGAGGGGAGTGCGCTCTGTGTCGCGGGTGTCCATGGAGAGAGACAAAGGGGTGAGATGAGGACTGAAACACATATAAAAAGGAAGGACGGCGACTCGGATCCCATGCTGATCGGGATCTGGCAGTCACGGAGTTTAAGCTTCCGTTCCTCCAATCAGGGTCGCGTGACACTAGCTAGGCACCGGGTCAGCCGTGACGGTTTTGGTGTTTCCCAGATGGCATACGTACACGAGCGCGGGTTATGAGGGGCTACCAAGTCCAAGGTGAGAGTGGTACTTTGCTTCTGTGGTCAATACCGCGGTCCTCCAGTTCGCTCTCCAAATGGAGAAAGGATTGTCCGATCGGAGCAAGATCGGACCATGACAATCACAAAAGAGTTCGGCCGACGGGTCCGACCAAAGCTCAAACATCTTCACACCAACAAAACCGATGATTTAATAAAGACCATGGTGGACACAAGAGCTTGGGAATCTAGCTTTCAAGCTTCGGCTTCAAGTGCCAGTCGACTCGGATTAACTTAGGCAAGATCCGACAAATGATGAGGGCCTAGATCCGGGACCTGCACCTTGGATATTCCCAGTCCGTAGAAGCTTCTCAAACGCAGTCCAGCTCTGTATCAGCTCACCCAGACGCTCCACCACATCAGGCCAGTACCCCGTCCCGCATGCCTCAATCTGCTTTCATGCTCGGGATGCGGACGGATCTCGACATCCACCCGCAAACCGATCTTCGTGCCCAACACCCGTTGCCACAACTGGCCCCATGATGACGGTGAATGTGCATATCGCGTCCTAAATTTCACACGTTCAAATCATGAGCCACACTTCAATGAACTGTCTGACGTACCGGCCTCTAGGGTCGTCTATCAGGCCCTCTTCCGCCTTACCAACATGCTTACCAAACACCACCGCTGCATTCCCATCGCTTACGTCCAAAAGGGTCGCGATGCGCCGTGCGATCGCTTCTTGTGTACCCTCATCAAAGAGGTGGAAGAGCGAGCCTGCATAAATGTACTTGACCCGTCCACGCAGCTCGTTGAGGCCCCGAATGTCCTTGAGCGACTCGTCCGCAGCCTGAGGGAACGGCAGAAGCGCGACGTCAAGGATATCCCCGACGAAGAATGGAATCTGGCAAGTATCACGATCGCCGTAGAGCGTGTGACCCAGGTCGATGAATTCACTTTGTAGATCGCACCCGAGGACGGACGTGGAGGGGTACCCGGACTGCACGAGGTGACGTAAATCTGTACCCACTATACATGAACATGTTACACCGGATGGTCTAGCGGGGTGGTGTGATAACAACTTACTGCAACAGCCGATATCGAGGAACAACGGCGCGTTGGCTTGTCCGGCACTCTCACCCGCTTTCAAGACGTGAAGGAACGCATCGTGTTCGGACATGCTGAGATAGACATATCTGAATCCACGGATGCACATATAGGGGTAGACCTGACTGCGGCATTTCAGACGACTCGAAGGCGATACTGGCTTATTGTCACGTACTATGCTCTGGCAAGTCATTCAAAAATGTTCATGAGCGTCACTGTGATGGTATGTATGCATAATCAAATTACGCACTGGCTCTGAATCTTGACGACGCGCCCTCTTATCACCGCCTCAGTGTCGACGGTGTCTCGGGTTCACGTCACGGATCGCACCCAGGAGGAACTTGATTTGATTTTCTGATAACTCGAGTGGCCTATCGAGAGCGGGGACCTGCAATTCGACAGGAAGCCTAGGCTCTGGTAGAATGGAGTCTTGGTTCTTCGACATCTCCGACAACATGAAAGGACAGCGGTCACACGGCTCAGAATCAAATCGCCCCCCTCGGCCAGGCCATTTATAAGTATTTGCCAGCCCGCTTACTCGGTCACCCCTGTCTATCAATGTCCGTGTGATCCCATCCGCAGTCAGGGATGCGGGAAAACTAGGTCAGCAATCTCGTGGCCTATTTATAGAATGGGCGGGGTGGTGGATTCAAGTTTGGAAGAACGTACAGATAGACTGGCTGCATGGGAGTCGCCACTGGCATGGATCGAGGCAATTGCAATCCCGTCGGTTCATCCGTTGGGTGGGTCACCCCCCCCGCTGAAATTTATCGTTTCGAAGCATACTTTCGGAACGACGCGACTGAAGAGAGGGAGTGAGCTCCAGTCGGGTAGATATGAGGCTGGAGGAACGGAGGAAAGGAACCGGGCGCGGTCAGTGGTCACGGTGGCGAGAGAGAGCAAACGTCCAAAAAAGGAAAGCTAATGGATGTAGCCTACTAAATCTAACTAACAAGACGTAGCTGTTGCTCCATCACAAACTCGTTCACACCCATCCAGTGCGTCTGCTGTTTGAGGTCCATTTCTTGCATATTTACTCCCCGCTGGCTCACATCACGTATCCTTCTAATATTCTTTATATATGACGACTATGAACTCTTACATGCGCAGCTGGTATTTATCTCACAACTCACGTAAAATCTTTTCACGAGATATCCACCCAGACGCTCCACCACATCAGCTCCGTAGACCGCCCTGGGTTCCACCCCTCGTCACGTATCTTACGCTCTTCATCGGAATGCGGGCGGAACGCTGCGTCCACATGCACGCGGGTCTTTTCGCCCAGCACCCGCTCCCACAACTTGCGCCAAGATGCCGGCGAGTGCGCGTACCGCGTCCTACAACCCACCATTCCCCCCATGAGTCATGCCTTGACACGACACTGACGAGGCGCGCTGTTCGACGTACCGGCCCATCGTGTCATCAATGAGGCCCTCCTCTACCTTGGCAACGTGCTTGCCGAATATCACCGCTGGACCGTTCCCCGCGGTCACGTCCAACAACGTCGCGAGGCGCCGCGCGATCGCCTTCTGCGTCCCTTCGTCGAACAGGTGGAACAACGAGCCTGCATAGACGTACTTCACACGCCCACGAAGCTCGTTGAGGTTCTGCACGTCCTTGAGTGGGGACGCGTCCGTCGCAGAAGTCTGAGGAAACGGGAGGAGCGTGATGTCAAAGACATCCCCGACGAAGAAGGGGGTCGGGCAGGTGTCGCGATCGCCATAGAGGTCGTAGCCCAGGTCGATAAAGTCCCGTCGTACATCACTCCCGATGACGGACGTGGAGGGGTATCCACACTGCACGAGGTGGCGTAGGTCCGTGCCCACTGTTTGCGAACGGGTTTGTCATGAGACGGTCCGTCAGAGTGTAGGGACGACTTACTGCAACAGCCGATATCCAGGACCAAGGGTGCGTTGACTTGTCCTCCGGCGCTCTGACTTGCTTTCAGGATGTGAAAGAACGCGTCGTTATCGGTCATGCTGAGATTGACGAATTTAAATCCACGAATGCATGGATAGGGGTAGATCTGACTGCACCATTTAGAACGTCAGTCATGCACAGTATATTGGACATCGTCATGACTCACTATGATCTGAAAAGGAGCCGAAAATGAGCGACACACGCTATGCTATGTGATATAGGACGACGTACTTGCTTTGAATCTCGAGGAGCCGTTTTCTTATCTCCGCCTCAGCGTCTGCAGCTTCCGGGTTCAAGTCACGAATCGCACAAAGCAGGAACTTGAGTTGATCCTCCGATAATTCGAGAGACCTATCGAGAGCGGGGATCAGCGACTCGGCAGGACGCTGCTCTGGAATAATATGATCTTCAGTGGTCGACATCTCGTAGGGAAGTATAGCAGTAAAGACGAGGATCAATGTATGGGAATTCCGACATGCTTTATATGGTTTCCATGTCGTTCCCCAAGGATTTGTAGATACCTGCTGGATCCTTTCTGTGGTCACATGGCGTCTAAAGATACGGTCTCGTCGGCCACTATCCACAGAACTTGAATAGACGCAGTGGGAGAGAGGTTGGAGTTTGAGGTTTTGAAGAATCGCTTGATTGATCAGATACCGATGTCTCAGTGCTTTTGTGAGTCAGCGTGACCACTCTCATTTTCCACCGTAGTTCGAGGCAACTCTGCTCCATCGACCGAGTACGTGCCCTCTATGGTTTGTTGTTTCGTGACCAATACAACAGATAAGCTTTTTTTAGCATTACCGTGCGAAGGGGATGATAGTATGACGCCAGCTGGCGCATTGAATAGGTCATCTGTGAGCACAATCAATCAATGTATCCACGCCACTTCCAACGCAATGTTCATGGATCCTGAACAAACTTTTCTTATCAAGGACAGTGCCGTGACAGAGTTAGGATAGCGATTTAGATCCCCAAACAACGATGTCTACCAGTTGATGCACGACGCAGCCGGGGCCCGCGAGGAGAACCAAGTCCAGGGTGTAAACTCCATTGGTTGGATTGCTCATCGCAGACTTGGCTGATCTACTATGTAACTGCGAGTCGTTGATGGACGTGTGTATGTTTCCAGGATACTCTACTGGATGGCATAGCTTAAGTATTGGACGAAACCTGGGTGCCCTGACTAAGGTGGATGAGATATCGATAGCAGTGTTCCAAGTTGATGATTTCCCAGATGAGTCGAGCTCTTCAGCACAGATCGATTTGAATAAGGTCGCGAGTACTTACTTTGGAGAGGTCAGAGGGGCCGCGAGACACCGCGGTAATAGATGATTGTTCCTCTGCTACGCCTGAGTACACCTCACCTCTACCGACTCTGCTCCGCTCCTAGCTCCGCCTCTCGGTCCTCACTCCGCTCCAAGTTGCCCCGACCTCTAACACCGACCCAGCATTGCCTCTGCACCGTTGTCATTGAAGTTCCCACCATCGAGTGACACAACCAGGGTGCTCGCATTTTCAAACTTGAAGGTGGCACAGAGAGTGGGGATGAACCGCGGGTAGTTGTGTGCAAGTGTATGCGGACGACTCGGACCCACTAGCGTACGCACTGTGGCAGTCTGTGCCACAGATGGACACTGGGTCGAAACAGGCGACAGGCAAGGGTACCAGCACAAGACTCGTGCGCATCAGTGGTTATACTGGCTTCTCCTGAGCTGGATCTCGACGTCGCAGGGGTCGTGATCGCAGCTTCCAGTCCCACTTGTCGACTTCCGACGCCAGCCCTAGATAGCCTCTCAAAAGCTAAAACCTACTTTACTACCCGCGACTCGCAACCAGTATGCTCTCACTGGGCTGGAACTACGTCAGCTACGTTGTAATCGCAGGTCCAGGGTTTGTCTCCATTGGCAGGCGAGCTTGAAAGGCCGTAGAGTTTAATCAAACCTCGATGTGCGTTATTTTAGTTGTGTTGGTTGTGTTGTCTTGATCTTTTGTGTCGCGTGGCTGGATGTAGAGATAGCTATCTACATGACCGGTATCTATGCCATGCTCGTTCCCTGCCACCTGCCGCTTCAGATGTATGTACCACCTTTACCCCGATGTGAGTTCCCACGCTGCTACCGCTCATGATCAAGTGCCGACTTACTCCATAGGTAGACCAGAAGTCAAAAGGAGACATTTCACTATCGCAGCTTCATGTCTCACCCCGTGGAGTGCGGTGCAGCTATCAACGGGTCATCTATCACACCGGTCCAATGATTTCTTACGTTCTGAAACCACTGCATGGAGACGGCATCAAATGCAATGTCGCCGCAGACGATAAAAAGGTCGAGTCCCCAACTGACTGAGCGCAACTCGACTTTTCACCCCCACAAGCACTATGTCAGTGACCACAGGGATCGCTCTCATCACCGGATCCGCCCAAGGTATTGGACGTAGTATCGCCCTCCGTCTTGCCAAGGATGGCTTCGACATCGCTTTGAACGACATTTCGTCCAAACGTGACCAACTCCGTGCTGTCGCCGACGATGTAGAAAAGCTCGGTCGAAAGTCGCTTCTAGTCCCTGCAGACGTGACCGTCGACGAACAAGTGAAAGGTATGGTGCAAGAGGTCGTCAAAGAACTCGGCGGTCTGGACGTCGTGAGTACTTTCTCGTACACTTCATTTCCCTAATGACGCCCCTTGGCAGATGATAGCGAATGCGGGCGTCGTGAACATGGCGTCCCTCGTATCGAGTAGGTGACTATCTAGCTTTCCCGTCGCTTGCTCTGATAGGACGGCGTACTGCAGCCGACTTGGATGCATGGGAGCGCGTCATGGCCATCAACGCGCGGGGTCCTTTCTTGTGTTACAAATATGCGGCGGAACAAATGATACAGCAAGGTCGCGGTGGGAGGATAATCGGCGCCAGCTCCATTGCGGGAAAACTGGGACTTCCATTGGGTGCTCCCTATTCCGCTAGCAAGTGGGCCGTCAGGGGCCTTACACAGACAGCCGGTGAGGACCATATCGTTTTACTCTCGAGTGGATCTCTGATCGGAGCAGCATTGGAACTTGGGCGATACGGTATTACCGTGAATTCGTACGCCCCCGGCGTCATCCAAACACCAATGAGTAAGCGTCATGTACTATATTCCTGTGGGGGTACTCAATTCGGACAGCGGAGGAGTGGACGAAGGACGCTGCGAACGTGGATCAAGAGTCCGTCAGTTGGCTCACGAGTGTAAGCTACCACATCATTTACCCTTTTACTCCACCGATTTTGTATTCACACCTCCGAAAGCTCATCTCGAGGAGACCTGTCCAGACTGCTGGACAGCCGGAAGATGTTGCAAGTATCGTCAGCTACCTCGCCTCGAAGGAGGCACACTTTATAACCGGTACGTACACCATTCGATGCAGCCGATGTCACTCTTCTAACGCTGACTTCCCCAGGGCAATGCGTAAGTTCAACTTTCTACATTACTGATCTGTTGAATGGTAGAGTGCTAAATGGACTCTGACATAGATTTCCGTGGATGGAGGGATGGCCATGTCTTGAATATTTAATGATGATGACTATGTGCACCGCTCAGGGATCTAATTCATGTTCGAATATTGCACCAGCGGGTTAACGAACGATCAGCGCGCCCAACGGACAACAAAGACGGACAGGTTTCATCATGATGTGAGCTCAGTAGTAGCCAGGACGACCAGGGAAGGCGGATCATCGCCTCTTACCGGTCCGACCACTACCTTGGAACACCGCTTTCTCCTCGCAACGCGGTGATAGACCTTCATCTACTCAGGTGAAATTTTCAGACTCGTCTTGCACAATATGATCTGTTGGTCGGTACTAGTTTTCGCCATGTTGCTCAGGCTGTGCGGCAATGTGATCAACTCCGGGTCCGAGTCCATCTTATTCACTTAACACAGCAAATCAGACTACACGTGAGCTTTCGTGCGCTTACCACAAGTTGGTCCCAGACCACAAACATCAACTCGACCGACTATGACTACAATGTAACCACAACGACCCCACGGTGGGCATCGCATGAATGCAATTGCGTGCGCTGCACTCTACTAGGTTATCATCGTCGATATCGTCATAGGCCGATATTTTGAGGTACGCTTTCCATTCGCACCTTGCAAGCCAATGTGCGCTTAACGACGGCTGCTTCTAGTTCCCATGGAAAGAGGTTTCTGAGGCATTCCCACTGCCAATGGAGGTCGTGATTGGTTCTCGATCGATTCTCACCCTCCGGCCACCCCCAGTACAAGACCAGGACGAGGAAGAGCGATATATCCGAGACGATGCACCATGGGAGGTGCTTGACCCGATGGTCTTGGATTAACTCTTCGAGTTGTCGTATATATGTGATTCCCCCCGCTTCAAACTCTGTAACATTGGATGTGTCGGAGAATCAGCCCACATTTACTACACTTCTACGGTAGTCTCATTAGCCCTCCTTTTTCGGACTGTCGCCGCCATTCGTTTCCCTCAATTCCTCTAGTTTCGTACCACTCGCTGGGGGTGGGCTACACTGGGGGTGGGCTACACTACCATTCGTTCCATCCCTTTACTAGGACTAGTCTTATATTTCTATTTAGGTGTCGGTATAGTCTCGTACTATTTGACTGGAGTTCACTCAGCTTGTCCTGAACCCCTCACCGAACTCGTCACTAGAGCATGCTTTATGTCTTGTTCACCACAACTACATCTACTTCCTTCAACCTATGTGCGCTTGTAGCTTTATGTACATCCGCATTTGGATCCCGTGACAATGCGAGCATTGATATATATTGTTGTCCAAGTACGAGCTACAGCCGAAAACCCAAGTATGTATTCCGAGTACTCCAAGAGTACATGAGTTAGTTAGTACAGTACGAGCCATTCCATCCGCCAGGCAAACGCGAGCGGTATACAACGCAAACAGACCAGTTCAACATGGACTGCGTGGAAAAAAAAAAGGGAAGCATGCGTCGACAGGCATGTAGTTGGCGAAGAGGCCTTTAAAGAGAATGTGCAACGGCACGCAACGATGCAGCCTGTGAAAAAAAAAATCGATAGGTAGGGAAAGTGGGGAGGGGGGGGAGAAAAAATGAAGCGAGCGTATCCAAACATTCGAGTCGTCAATTACGAAGTGTCCTTCCAGTATGTTAACATTTCGGGGCGAAGCCCCTACGCCGCGTCGCCAGCACGGCAGCCAGGACACGCGTTCGTGAATTTCCACGTTTGAAAAATTCACCATTCGACTTTGGTATCGGTCGCGTGAGCGATAAAAGGAAACATGGGGTCCTTGAGTTCCTTGAGTTCGCTCGCGGTCTCGCTCGTGCCTGTATGGAGCGAGTCGGAGAGATCCACTGTCGTCAGGTGTTGCGTAGTGCTTTCATTTCTAAAAGCCGGCGTGGTGAAGTCGTCGTCTAAGGGATCCGTTGAGGGATCTGTTGAGGGCTCTCTTTGGGAGGAACTCTGGAGCGTTCGGTAAAAGTAGGTGATGACGACGAGCAAGTTGCAGATGATCAGGAATACTGCCATCTAGGAAAACTTGGATGACCGACGGCACCAGAGTCAAAGGATGGAACCGTACCTGGATTTCCGCCAGAATCACTTGGACAGGTAATTTACCAACCAATTGAGAAATAGAATGCGCCAATGCAAACCCGCAAAGGAACCTGCTGGTTGTGAATAGGGATAGGAGCATCCTCCGCTGTCGTCCGGGAAGCTTGACTCGCCAAAGAAGTCTGATTGGGAATATCACGCTTGCCGTGTCCGCACTGCAATTCACTTGCACAAAGATCAGATGGACAACTTGGGAGAACATTTACTCCAACACGTACTCGCCACCTCGAGGATGATTACGAACCGCGGTAACACGCAGGCCGTGCGACCCGTTCCAGCAAATATTATTCCTGTGTCGTCTGCACACCGCCACGCCTGTAGACAGAGTGTGGTTGCCCAGAAAAGGGTGAAGAAAGCAGCAGCTGTGAGTGTGATGCGCCGTTGAAGGGGCGTATAGGTGATCCTGATGATCGCGGAAATGAGACTCAAGCGGACAGACCTGACGGTAAAAAAGACGTCAGTGAAGCATCATAGCACTATCCGATGTACGAATGTACGCACCATACGACACACGTGAACATGTAGGCATTGATCTTGCTAGCGATGAGAATGGATCTAGCGTTAGCTTTGGGGGAAGAGTCAGTCGGCCCCAGGGGCATGGGACTGGAAATACTTGCTAGTTCTGGATACAGTGACCACAGTGAAGATGGACACCATTGTGCAAACCAAGGCGACCGTTGCCCAAAAGTCTTCCCACCAAAGTCGTCTTATTTTCAAACGAAAGCCTAGCCGGAAGAGAGTGAGGATCCCTGCCAGACCTTTGACGGCGCTGAACGCAACTGAGACGGTACCGTGAGGCTCTGATGCTAGTTATACGAACGGACACTCACTTGAAATGGCCGTGTAATTGACTGACATGGTCGACGAGACTGAAGGATATTTTGTGGGCAGGTCTAACCCGTTGGCATTACGTTGAGATAATATATACGAGTGGGACCTCGTGAATTCTGATTGGAGGGATGATAAAGTATGATTGCTCGCTTAGCACTCGTAATCGCTTAACCACCCTCTTGAAATTTGATCTAACAACCCTCCAAAGTGGATGCAAGCTCCGTGGTCACCGAGGGAACTGGAAATGGACCCCAAGTTGGGGTACTCATCTAGTATTTGTATAAGACAACCCGAGTCAAGAATGAGGGAGGAGGGCCATGGCAGTCGTGAGTACTCAGGACGACAGGTGGATTGAGTCTCTCACAAAGCTGTTTGGATAATGTCTTTTCCTACCTCGGCTAGCTGTTTTGCGATGAACGGACACCATTGCGTGGCATCCCGATGGGGAACAAGGACAAATCGCTTTGAATCAAATTATTGTCCAAAACACAAACAAACACAAAAAAATCGTGACGTGACGTGTGGCGTTTTTGCAGCATCTTGACGGAATCAATCCAGTGCAAAGAACCCAGTAGCAGCCGACGAACACTGTCAGCCTATCAACCTGTCAAGACACCAGAACGGCGCAAACGAGCAGCGATTCGAAACAGCCAGAACAAGGTAGCCTGGAATGGCTGTCGTCAGCATGTCACCGCAGTGTGAAATAACATCCAACTCTCGGCGGCGCTAGAAGTTACCCACCGTGACTAGTATTGAAGTACTAGCGCAACTATTGCATAAACGTTGTCTAGACCTGGTATGCCCACCCCCCACCGACCAGAAGCGACATTGGCACATTGCAAAATCTCCGATGATAACCTGTGGTCGAGCCAACCTGGTAAGTTCATCGACCGGTCAGATAATATGTGTGTCTCTCTAAGATCGTAACCGCCAATTAGAAGAGTACCACGTTATCCCGGAGGGCATCCGAGTTGTGCGGTTCCGAACGGCCCTGGATCCTCACAAATGCTGCTTGTTACTTCCAAGCTACAGGCTCACTCGACCCATGACTGGAGCCGCTAATAGTACGATCTTATTATGGGTCGATGTTGACTTACAGTTGATCCACCTTGACTATGAGCTCGACAACGACATGTCATGACAGATATTATTCGCACATCGTCAATAGTCGCTCCAATGGACCAAGTATCTATTCGGTTCTTCTCCATTTAGCAACTGCTTTCCCCAGGCTGAATGGAACCGAAGATTGCGAGTGTTGTCTGTGACTGATGCAAAGCAAGAAAACACCGGCATGGTATACCATTGGCTGAGGGGTGGCCGATCCCTTTCAACCACGGTCGAGCTTAGCTTTGTGTTGGATATGTTCGGAAGGATGTTAGTATCCGTTGTATTGCTCAAGCTTTGCCACGTCCCTAGGATCGCGGAAACCTCCGTGAAAATGTTGTACAGCCGCATCTAGCTTTATCCGGAAATTATCTGGATGGATTTGTTGGCAAGCGAGACTCCACATCATTACCAACAAATCCACCCTCTGAGATCAATCTGTCGATGTAGAATGTATATCTGGACTACACTGGCAACGATTTCCAGCTCTGACCTAAGCTAGCGTGTGGGTCGAGTGAAATGTGAATTATATAGACGCGATCGAGCACATCATTACACCACTTACTTAGCCCTCCAAGTTCAGGGCACTACTCAAGCACAGCCACCTGTCGAGCCCCTGATTCGGACGTTGCCAAAAGGTCGAGTCGCACAACTTGTGCCCTATAACTGTCAGTGCTTCAGCTGTCTTTCAGCATGTTTTTTTTTTCGACCCCCATTTCGCACTTCCCTGTGAGGTCTGGGATCATGATTGTACAATGTCGTGGTAGTAAAGGACACGCAGGCAACCTTAGAGTTCAAGAACTTACAGGGTTAAAAAGCAGTCATTGACGAACGATGCTTTGCAACTATGCATTCGTTCTGTGCAGCACTCATGAACCCTCCCCATGATGGCATGATCCCGCCGCTACAGTGGCACACCCAAACGGTTTCTCGTACATACGACTGTATCATACCGACGTTACGTGGCTGGTCACACTCATCATTGACAGGCACAAGGCAATCCCTGATCGACCACATCGTATTGACGACTCCCCCGTGGCCCGCAAGCAGCGTTCCTGATGCGATAGACGGCTGGCATCGGCTCCGAGAGGACCCTTACCCTCTATTGTTATGACAAAACGCTCGCACCTCCAAGCGGTGTCAACTTGAACCAGGGAGACAAAGATCAGTATGTCGCACACGGAATGGAGGTAGTCCGCTTCGTTTTTGAGCGCAAGTACTTTCTCGACCGTTCTGACAGAGGATTCCAGGAACGTCGTGGAAGCTGAAGGCGAGTTTGCTGACCAGTAATCCAATTCGGTGGTTACACCTGGGACCTGAGAGAGGCCGCACCAGACTGTGGGTGGCTTATGGACAGAAAGGAGAATGCAACCAGGTATTGCATTGGGATTTAGTGTCAGGGCAAGAATGCTGAGCAAAGGGATGTATGAAGATAACGAAGTCGGGTACTTTGCACCCTCGTTGCGAAATGCTAGGTGTCATGGAAACCGTAGACGATTCCGCTTGTTAGGGTAAGAATGAGGGGATAGATGAATGGGACACCTGCCAAGTACATCCTCAAGGTCATTTTCCCCTGAGTCTATTGTGTGGTGTTGATCCCTTCCCGAACCTGCTTTCCATGACATTTGTACCGACCAACTGTCATACCCTTACATTTAATTTTTGATCCAGTGGGTAGTGTCTTTACTTTCGCGCTGACCATGGATACCAGCGCGGTGAGCATGGACTCCTCGAGTTCATCGGGGGCACTTTGGAAGACGTTCGGACCAACACCACAGACAAGTGACGAGGGACCTTCTTCGCGAATGCATCTGTACGACCTAGAGGCGCGTATCGAGGCCATTCTACACGAGCAACCAGCGCACGAACAGAAAACGAAATGGGAAAATCCAGTTAGGTCACTCCAACCGGAGTAAAGCACACAGGAATGTGAAGCATATAAGGAGAAAAAAGACATGCCGCAAATGAGTGCCCGTGTTACCACATCGGTAAGAGTACCCAGTTCGGGTCCAAGCTGTCCATTGCCGACTGATCGTGATGCCCTGGTGCGGAGGGACTTCGAGTGACGGTTAGTGATACAACCGACCCAGTCCTAGTAGAAAATCGTCAAGAAAATGTGAATCATCAAGGCAATCACGTCACGACGTGGGAAAGTGGTTACAGAAAAGGGTATCGCGCAGCAGAAATGCAACGAATGAAAGCCTTGGAGAGATGAGCGACGTCATGCAGAGCATAAAAGCAGGGTTGCTCTGCCTCGATGGTTTTCTGCCTTCCACCATATTGGGTACTCTCTGGCCCAATAGCATCAATGTCGTCGTCGCCTTCAATGAAACCCATTTTTCTACTCTCGGCGTTTACTTGTCAGGACCGGAACAATCTGCGCGATAGCATTCGGTCGGAATATACGAACGCAAGAGGGCCACAGAGGACATGACAATAATAGACGGGAGGACGGAACGACAGACTGCCTTGCGTGGAATCCTTCGCCTATATTCCAAATGTATGGGTGTCCTTCGGAACAAGACGAACCCCGCAAAGTCACCCGGAATAGTAACGAAAACGTTTGCTGCCCGCCCGCGCGAAGCCCAAACACAAGAGGAACAGAAAGTAACAGGGAAACAAGGGAAGAATCAACGAAAGAAACGAAAGGCGAGGCAAACACTTACACAGAAGAGCGCATTGATGCAATGCTTGTAGTTGAAGCATTTCTCTGGAGGCTTGGAAGAGTCGCATTGGAGGCGGACCTGCACAGGTGGCCAATGGCCAGGGGTCGAAGCGTGTGGCCAAAAGGACATGTGGAGAAGACCGCGACCGCGACAGGAAGGATGTCGAAATGGTCACGTGATGCAAGAGAAATGTGGATGTGACAGCGTATGATGTTGGGGACGTGAGTAGAACACACTATGACGACCTCTGTGAGAGATCTCAATGGAAGAGGGAACGACGATACACACCACCGGGATTACCAACCACAGCAGCAATGGTCCCGGCTACGAAGGCAAGAGATATTTCGAAGAGGTAAAGTGCAGTGGTGCACGTACCCATGACACCGGCAGCAGCCAAGACCCAAGGGGATGAATGTGTGTTCGCACCGAGAATCTTCCTGCTCTCGTCATACGTTCATAAGTGACAGAGACTGTAACTCATCTGTCGCAGCCAAGTTCCTGTAATTCCATCATAAAGACCTCTGAAACCGGCTGTTTTGAAGGTCGTCTTCATGGATTCATACGTTGCTCAGCTGAGGTTTGTAAACGGACTTTGGCGAGATCGAGGGGGTAGGTAATAGTTGCAGCAGTGATCGTTACAAGACTAGCGAGATAGAAGGGATATCATTGACTTTTCCTGGCTGGAGAAGTTGCATGGGCATTGGCGACCGATGGTTCGGAAAGTGTTGTGGAGGTCATTGTGAACGCCGGCAAGGATCGGTTGGTCATTATTTCACTCACCCGCACTGTTTCATATGCTCCGCCATCTTTATTGCATCAACCACGTTTAGCAAGCACCTTTTGAGATACAATACCCCACCCACGCCTCCTCTTGGATCATCTGCCTCATGTCCTCTATTGTCGCACTCACCTCCCACCCCTTGGCAGGATCAAAGTTTGACTGGCACCTCCGTCGTACCCGCAGCTTAGTTGTCTTCATCGACTTTCCCGGGATGAGTTTCATCGCTTTATGAGTCCGAGTCATGCGAGATGCCTAAATGAACCTGGTACCAGCGCGAATCGGCGATGCAGGGCCCTCGCAGAAAAAGGATGGCTGGTTCCTGGGTGTAAGGGTTTCCTTCTTCCGTCGCGCCTTCCCCTTCACACTGAGGGAAGTAGATTCGAGGTGGTGGGACAGAAGTGCTGCGTATTTGTTTGCTGTCCTGCGCAAGGTGGTGATGATACAGGATCCATTTTGAAAGTCAGATTCAACGAATCCACAACCAATGCCTCCAATCGACTTCACAGCAAGTCCACATCTCAGGCTTTCTGGGCGCTTTTGTAGTTACACTTGGCTATACCCACCTTTCTACCAAAGCCTCGGCTGAACCACATGACCAACGACTCGAAAACCCTCCCTACTCGTATGTGCAATGGTATGATGAATCTATCGTGTGACTGGCTGAATTCCTGCAGAGCGCAACGTGGCCTGTGAGGTCGGACGGCACCCATCCCCATGGTGCGTGATCCTCTTACACCGCACGCTTTATAGTTGACCAGAGCCGCAGCTTCGCTCTGATCATTGGAATCGATGGCTACACCAACTGTTCCAAGCTTCACGGGGCAGTCGCCGACGCGAAAGCGATGAAACAGTTCTTACAAGAGGTGCATCATATGCCTGAAGATCATATCGTCACACTTTACAATGAAGAAGCGACTCGTGATGCGATGATCAAGGCCTTCCAGGCTTTACCAAAGGATGAGCGGATCAAACACGGGGATGCCGTCGTGATCTTCTATGCTGGACACGGGAGTGAACTCCCTGCTCCAACCACCTGGCGCCTCAAAGGCGCTACTCAGTGCTTACTTTCTCAGGACTATGATAAAGATAAAGAAATCATGCCGATTCCTGATCGCACGGTTGGTGTCCTGATCGAGGATATCGCCAAAGCCAAGGGAGATAACATCGTGCGTAATATACCACGTTCCCTATCTCCATTTCTGATCACAGGACATAGACTGTCATCCTCGACTGCTGTCATTCGGCCTCAGGTACTAGAGAAGACAAAGAATATGTTCCTCGCACTGTTCAACTGGAGATCGAAATTTCTGAAACCCTCGATATCCAGATCTGGGGATTGCGAGCAGGGAAGTTCCCTGGTGAATTCGCGTTCCACGGTCTCCGGTCACATGTCCTCCTGGCTGCTTGTGGCGAGAAAGAGCGGGCGTACGAACATGAAGGGCGCGGTCAGTTTACCAGTGCACTTTTGGAAGTACTTGAGAGCTGCGCTCTCAATGACGTCACCTACACCGATGTCCTGGAGCGGGTCAATCTCGAAAAGTACGAATCTTTCCGTACATACAATAAAAGTGTGATTCTCACTTCATCTGACAAATCCAGACAGAATCCTCACTGTGAAGGACTCAACCGATATCGTGCCATATTTGACACAAAGGTGCCTGCCGGTAGGCATGTTTGGCACTCAGTTCGAGATGGAAACGGCAAATATGTCATCCGTGCAGGATTGTCCCATAGCGTTTCGCGTGGGGTTGAATTCACCCTATACAATGAACGAAGGCTTCGATTGGGCAGTGCATTGGTTGATGACGCTTCTTCCATCGACCACTTCGAGACCACCATTACGCCATCCATGGCGAACGTTTCGTTTGCAAAGGTGACTCGCGTTGGAAAGGTACCCCTCTACCTAGGAGATTGTTTGGAAGTCGAGGAGATGCTTCGGAGTTTGGATAAGAGCAACACTACCGCCGCCAATTTCCGGGTTGTTAGAGACATTGAAGAGGCAAAGCTACAAGTTGGAATGGAAGACGACATGATCGCTTTCAAAATCCTGGATCAGCGACTGCAGAGGCTCGGACTGGCAGATCTCCCACACAAGGTTGCTCCTTTACTTCTGGTATCTTGATCTCAAGAACAACGGTAGCCGTCTGGGTTCCAACAATGAAGTAGCTGTGAAATTCTACTTCCTGAACAGAGTCTACGATGACATCGGGATACCACTTTTTGTCGAGGGCAAATCAGGATACATGCGGAAGGATCCAACCACGAGCAATTCGGATATGATCGATTTCGTTGTTGATCCGTACGGACGCTATGGGATTAAAATCGAGAATAAAACACCAAGGGACCTGTATATGAACGCATTCCTATTCAATAACAGCAGCCTGAGCGTAAGTGAGTAAGCTTGCCATTCGTTTATTCAGCTTGCATGCTGATTTGTCCTAGTCCCATGGTATTTGCCGAGCGTTGCCAGTGGCACACTTGATGTACCACTCAAGAAAGAGGGAACATTCACCATCGGATATGGGCCTGGAGGAATGGCTCCGCTGTCCTTTGAACTGGAGGAAAACCAGGATGTCGATGTTGGTTACCTGAAGATCTTCTTCTCAACTCGGCCTATCGACTTGTTCGACATCGAACAAATGTCACCCTTTTTGCATACGCACCCACCATCCAATCGCGACTGGCGTACAGGTGGTCTGAACGAATCATCCACGCTTGCCCGTGACATCTGGTTCACTTTCATGATTCCTGTTGTACAGAGACGAAAGGAAATGGACGAGCACTGACGTCTTGAGGCTTACCAACCGTTATTGTACTCAATGCTTTTCTCAGATAGGATGTACTATGTACCTCATGGTTGCAATCATGTATTGATAGGTATGGCTCCGTGTCCTTGACAACAAAGGAATCCCAGGAGCCTCCGCTGATCATCTTCGACTCGAGCTAAGTAAAGATTTTATTGTTCAGGGTGAAAAAGGCAGCAAAGAGCGATGCACACACCACGCCGTTTCTCAGTATTTGACGAATCCATTGAGCTTCCAGTCTGCGGCCACCCGGGCGGATGCCCTGACACACCGATCGGACGACGATGACTCGGATGGAGGTTCTCAGGGACTTCTGACGTTGTCACAATCCATCTTAGCTCTTGCAACCTGGAAACGAATCAAACGAAACAAAAAACCTCATAGACGTGCTGGTCACCAGACTACCCTTTTACACCCAAGCCAAAGACACCAAACGGCTCGTATCCCACATTGCACCGGCCGATCAGAAAGCACCCTTTGAGATCCAATACCCCACCCATGCATCCGCCTCTGCTTCTCCAATCGCCCGCATGTTCGCCATCGTCGCACTCACCTGCCGCACCTTGGTAGTACTAAAGTTGGTCATCCCCGCTGCTTCCGTCGCTCCAATCCCGCGGCTCCGGATAACCTCGTTACCCCGCGCCAACCCTCGGAAGAACTCGAGCAATTTGATCGCCGGCTACGCATGTCCAGGTCAGTGACGATCATTCATAAAAAAGGTGCATCGTCAGCGTCCTAAATCTACTCACGATTCTGACCAAATCGTCTTGCGAAGCGTTCTCAGCCTTGCTTTCCAAAAGTTTGAACCACTCCCCAAACCGAACGATCGGGAGGACGTCTTCACTAGTGAGCCCCTTCCGTTTGATGATCGCGCATCGCACGAACGCGATGATATCTGCCCAAGGCACGCTGCGAGGGTTGAAAATGTTGAGTACAGGTGGTGGCGCCTCTTTGGCGAATGCCGTCTCCAGAATGGCAGAAGCCACCTCTTCCCCGCGCAGCCATGACACCACCTGGGATCGCATGATCAGCAAGTACAGAAAGCGTCTATCGAGGCACTTACACCGGCAGCTTCCGGAAGCGCACCTAGGGCAATGCTAGACTTGACGATGATCGGGAACCAGTCCGTCGTGGCCCACGATCCATCGTATCCACCGGTCATTTGACCAATGTGAAGGACGGTCACGTGTAACCCGCTCTTGAGAATAATCTATCCATGCATGGTCAATACCGTTCGTCCGACTGGTCTGCTCTTCGCGACTCACCCGTTCGGTGGCGTATTTGCCCTCTCCGTAACCTGAACCGACAGCAACGGATGGATCAAGCGGGACTTCCTCTGGGAGTGGTCCTTTCAAATTATCCCAACCTTGCGCAGACCCGATTGAAGATGTAAACGAGAAGCGGAGATTCTGCTTTTGGGGCGAATCAAGGCCAAGGTCCACCAGATTACGCGATGCCTGAATGTTGTCCTCAAAGGAAGATATCGTCAAGTTGAGGTCGAGCCGCCATGCGTTGTGTATGATCAACGTGACGGATTTCCGGATCTGCAGAAAATGTATCAGCAAGGATATCTCGGGAAAGGTCAAAGGTCAAACTTACTTCTTCGTATTGAGCTGGTGACAGGCCACATTTCTGCTGAGACGCGTCGGCTTCAATGTAGGTAAGCTTATTCGAATTCAGGAGGTCGATCTCAAGTCCTCTCTCTTTGAATGCTGACTTTTGTCGTTCCTCGATCGTCTTCGAAGAAGAGGGACGATTGAAAGCAAAGACACGCTGAACTGCGGAGTTCTTGAGAAGCTCCGCAAGTAGGAAAGATCCGAGACTACCGGTGGATCCGGTGAGCAGTACGACAGCAGACTCGGTCAGTGGGCTGCTTGGCAACACGCCGTCAACTGGTCCGGATAAGCCTACGGAATACTTCTCAATCATAGCATTGATCGCTTGCGTGTGCTGCTCGACGAAATCTACTTGCAGTCCAGCACCGTCGTCGTTGATAATAGCAACGATGAACGTGCTTAGCTGGTGAATGCTCGGATATTCAAAGATGACGTTGGGAGGGATACGCGCAGTGGCCTTCTTGACCTCTGGGTCTGATGATTTTCGCAGAGCGGCCAATATCCGGTTTCGAAGATACGTGACTCTCAAACTACACAGTCAAACGGCACCGGTACCTCGTGAGAAATATTATTTTATGTATCTTACAGGGCCACGCACCTATCAAAGCCTTGGGTGAAGAGGTCAGCTTGGGGGTCAACAGAGCCGGTGGAGCTGAGGACACGAGCATGTTCCAACAACCATTTTTCAATCACCTCGCGAGTCCACGCTGACGGTCCAGCCAAGCCACCTGGAGCTTCCGAACTTGCTTCGACGGTATCATACCTTAACAGGTGCAAAATGCGCGTTCAAATATACAAGGATAAAGACTTACAATGCGTTGATCTCTGCTTCATACGTGTTCAGAGTCGCTTTGCGTTTAACGGTACCCTTGGGAGCACGAAGCATAGGTTTGTCCTTGCTCGTAAATAGAACCATCTCCTTGAAAATGCGACAGAATGCTAGCGATATCCTGTTCGCCTCTTCGATCCCAGGCCTTGGTTTACTTCAGTCGGCGAGTATGCCCAGACAGAGGTGAACCACACATACCATATTTTATTCCTGAACTCGGTCATGGCGTTCTCATCCTGGACGTCGATGGCGTGTTCCGAACGAGGTTCGATGAGAAAACCAACTTGGTTTCGACCCCGTCCGAACATGAGGACACCCTGCACAAGCGCAGAGGATGCGATGATGTTCTCCGTCGGAGCAGGAATTATTTTCTCTCCGGATGCGAGAATGATGAGATCGTCGGTCCTTCCGACACTATCGTTGGATAGTAACGAGCACGAACTTGATGTAGACATGATGGACAACTTACATCTTCCATATGTTCTTGGTTGGATGCTTTACAAACACGTCCGCTGTCGCGTATCCTTCCACGTCAGGTAAGTTCTCTACTGCCATCTGGTGATGTTCTGTCGACTGATCAATCCTGTTAGCATTCCTGTCACCATTAGTGCGTGAAAAGTCTCGCACCAAGATATGCAGCTCGTAAGTATCGTTTCCTAGTGGAGTCCACCTTATCTTCTCCGTGTCGGAGAAACGCACCCACATCCAATCACCGTCAACAATATCTTGTTTACTAGTTGTCGCCACGGGTACTCCGAATTCTGTCCCGCCATAAGCAGTGACGAGCTGTGCCCCAGCGGCCCACAACTTATGTCCGACCTTGGCAGGCAGAAGGCCACCACCGCAAGTCTACAGATCATCAGCCTGGGATTAGGGAGCGTACATCAGACGGTACGTACGATATAATCCATCTTCCTCAGAACATCGATAGCTTCATCTGACATGGCCATTTGTTCGAGAAACGTCGGGACCGTCATGAGGACCTTACTTTCCGTCTGCTTCAGTAGGTTGATTATGCTATCGCTCGTCGGCATCACTGGTCGGGCGACTGGATCGGTGTACGTGCGCGGAGGATAGACAACAGCAGTGACAAGGCATGCAATTGGTGCATAAAGCCCAACGACAATACCAAAGATATGGAATGCGGGCAGTGCCATAACACCAAATCGACGTGGAGGAACAGAATCAGCGTACGCTCGGAAAGACGCTACACATAATTAGCAGTTGTATTGTCGAGTGTCGCGTAGTGACGTACGATGCGCTAGCCATTGGATCTGAATTCTATGAGTGTGAGCGATCGCTTTCGGGAATCCTGTGCTACCTGAGGAATGAACGTAGATAGCAGGAGAATCCAAGTCTGGACATTTTAGAGGATGTGGGTACGGAATGAAAGGATCAGCTGAAACCTCCTGCCCAAGCTTTGGAAAAGCATAACGGAATGCGGGGAGTTCATGAACAGCTAGCTGGGCGCCTTGAGTTTCTCGTAGGATGCCCTGGATAAGCGGTTTGTGGGCACGATCAAGTGTAACGATGCGTGAGCAGTTGGTCTTCATCATCATATCCACAATCCCTGCAGCAGAATTCCGGGGCGATACCGGGAATGGCTAGGCTGGATCATGAGAATGGGACCCAAAAAAGAGAGATCTAGATATGGACGTACAACCCATCCGGCAATTGACAAGCCCACGACAACGGCATGGTGGAGTATTGTGTCCGTATTAGCAATAACCATCATGACCTCTCCGTCAGAGCCTTGGCGGGAGGGTCGAAGAGCATGTGCGACTCGATGAGCGGCTCGACCGAATTCAAGAAAAGAAACTTGAGTCAGTGTATCAGGAACCCTTTCATTTGCGTAAAGAAACATTGGAAAGGAAGGGTTTCTTTCCATATGAAAGTTGATCAATTCGGGGAACACGAGCGAGTGATCGAGGGGTGGGAAGTGGAAGTCAATGGAGGCCATACTGGGGTAAAGATGTGGTGGGTTGCGTCGGATAATTTATGAGCGAGACGCTTATAGAGAGGATCTTATAGGCGAACGGATTTGAGGGGAAACGTCTGCGGTGATCACACTGAAGTCCAACAGTGACATCTATCTTGTTCCCGAAATTGAGCCGAGAATCGCTATGTGAACAATTATGATCCCTGATATGACCGTGATGCGCCCACCGAGATCCTTCTTTTCCCATGGGTTTCGGGACCAGTGACAATGAACTACTGGTTAACGGGAGTATGCCAATATAAGGTTTAAGGGAAGTCCTTTGATCAGTGCATGTTGATTTGTGACCTGATGGAGATAATCGAAGCTGTGGGCTCTCCCATGCGGACTTGATGGAAAGCGGGATGTCGTTACGGATATGACAATTGCCTTGAGGGGAAGTCTGAATGACTGCAAGACCCTAAGCAAAATTTCAAGACTCACTCAGGGTTGAGATACAGAAAAGACACTTACTCATCCAACCCTGCATGGGAGATTGAGAAGTGGCAGCGAATGGTTGGCTACGTCAGAATGAAGTGTGGTAGGTCATTGTAACCCGGCTGTAGCCGGCCCAATCAGGCCGATTCAGAGTCACTTCCTATGAACGCCGTTGAGCCGATCTATGGCCAGTGTCAGTAAATATCGTCTATCACCGTACACTCTGTCCGAGTCGGGTAACGTCAATGTATGTCGAGACACTTACCCCGCGAGGTGGCGAGGTCTTGGAGGGCCTACATGGGAATGTTTATGGTCGGATAGAGCTGTTGGGTATCGATCAGAATCATAGAGCTCGAGTAGAGTGATATACCCTTCTCGTCGCAGTGGCAGCTTCGACACAAATGCGTGCACAGCTTGTCTAAGCCATGGATGAGATTGGTATTGACCGGTCCGACAGCCGAATACAGTTATCCGGCTCTTCTGGGTCCGGACTCCGAGTCATATGTCTTGGGTATCAGAATGTCGTAGTAGCTGTCATCAGCAGCCCACCCAAGCACCCAACGCTGCACGCCGGCCCTGGTTCGTTTCAAACATCAGTCTTGGTTCCAAGTCACTTCCGAGTATGTTACAGTATAGCTGGCTCTTCTCTGATCACACAAGTATACGTCGTACACCACTTATGCAACACCCAACCCCAAGGCACACAATCCTCCAAATCCCATATTCGCGCCGACGACATCAGAATGCGCCTTTCGAAATCCAATACCCAACCCACGCATCCGCCTCCACCTCTCCGATCGCCTGCATGTTCGCCATCGTCGCACTGACCTGCTGCACCTTGGTAGTACTGAAGTTGGTCATTCCCGCAGCCTCCGACGTGCTAACCCCTCGGCTCCGAGTAGCTTCGTCTCCCCGCGCCAACGCGCGGAAGAAGTCGAGCAATTTAATGGCCGGCTAAGTCCAACAGTCAGCAACGGTCATTCGTCACAGAGAGACCACTCACGATCTTGACCAAGTCGTCTTCGGTGGCAGTCTCAGCCTTGCTCTCCAACAGCTGGAACCATTCCCCAAATGGAACGATCGGAAGGATGTCCTCTCCGACAAGCGCCTTTCGCTTGATGATCGCACGTCGCACGAACGCAATGATCTCCGCCCAAGGCGCATTGCGCGGGTTGAAAATGTTGAGTGCGGGTGGCGGCGCCTCTTTGGCGAACGCCGTCTCCAGAATCGCAGTGGCCACTTCTTCCTCGCGAAGCCACGACACGGCCTGAGATCCATAATCAGCGCATAGGACCGCAAGTATGACGAGTCACTTACACCGGCAGCTTCCGGGAGAGCACCAAGGGCAATACTGGATTTGACGATAATCGGGAACCAATCTGTAGTGGACCAGGAACCACCATGTCCACCGGCGATTTGACCAATACGAAGGGAAGTCACGTGTAACCCACTCTGGACGATAATCTATCCGTCCATGTCAGGACAGGGCAAGTTGTCTAATTGGTTGTCACTTCACGACTTACTCGTTCGGTGGCGTATTTGCCCTCTCCGTAACCTGCTCCGACAGCGACGGCAGGGTCAAGTTGGACTTCCTCGGGGAAAGGTCCTTTCGCGTTGTCCCAGCCCTGCGCAGATCCAACGGAAGATGTGAACAAGAAGCGGAGATTCTTCTTCTGAGGTGAGTCTAGCCCCAGGTCGATGAGGTTCCGCGACGCCCGAACGCTGTCCTCAAAGGACGATATCGTGAGGTTGAAGTCGAGGCGCCACGCATTGTGTATGATCAACGTGACCGAATTCCGGATCTGAGAATGATGCGTCCGTACATGTCTCTTTGAACAAGGGCGAAACCTACCTCTTCATACTGAGCTGGAGACAGGCCACACTTTTGCAGAGACGCGTCGGTTTCGACGTAGACAAGCTTATTCGAGTCCAACAGGTCGACTGGGAGTCCTCTGTCCTTGAACGCCGACTTTTGTCTTTCCCCGATCGACTTGGAAGAAGACGGACGATTGAAAGCAAAGACACGCTGGACGACAGGGCTCTTCAGAAGTTCCGAGAGTAAGAAAGATCCAAGACCGCCCGTAGAACCGGTGAGCAGTACGACTGCAGGTTCAATCAATGGGCTGCTTGGCAGCACGCCATCAGCCGGCCCGGATAAGCCTACGGAGTACTTCTCGATCACAGCGTTGATGGCCTGCTTGTGTTCGGCAATGAAGTCTAGTCCGGGAGTACCAGTATGGTTGACGATGGCAGAAATGTGCGCACTGAGTTGCTGAATGGTCGGGTTTTCAAAGATGATGTTGATAGGGATGTGAGCAGCCGCCTTCTTGATCTCCGGGTCTGGGGATTTTCGCAGCGCACCCAAAATCTTGTTTCGAAGATACGTGACGCTCAAACTAGGAGAAGAAGTATGAGGTGAGGCATTTCATTGTCTCACGAGACACATACCTATCGAAGCCTTGAGCAAATATATCAGCTTGGGGATCAATAGAACTCTTGGAGCTTATAATACGAGCATGTTCCAGCAACCATGCTTCGAGTCCTTCGGTAGTCCACGCTGACGGTGCAGCCAAGCCGTCCGGAGCTTCCGAACTTGCGTCGACGGTCTCGTACCTAGCCGAGTCTGAGATCCGTGTCTGCATCTTATTCATTCCAACTCACAATGCATTGATCTCTGCTTCGTAAGCGTTCACGGTCGCTTTGCGTTGAACAGTACCCTTGGGAGCACGTAGCATAGGTTTCTCTTTGCTCGTGATCAGAATCATTTCCTTAAAGATGCGACTAAACGCTGGTGACGACTTGTTCGCCTCTTCGATCGCAGGCCTTGGGTTGCATCAGTGAACGAACTAGCTCAATCATAGATGAAGCACATACCAGATTTGGTTTCTAAACTCGGCTACGGCCTTCTCATCGTTGATATCAATAGCGTATTCCGGGCGAGGCTCGAGGAGCACGCCGACTTGGTTCCGCTCTCGGCCGAACATGACAACTCCCTGGACGAGGGGGGAAGACCCAATGATACTCTCCATCGGTGCCGGGACTGTCTTCTCTCCTGACACGAGAATGATGACATCGTCTGCCCTGCCAACGCTGTCATCAAAAAAATGAGTACCACTTATAGCACAAGTTAGATGGACAGCTTACATCCTCCACATCTCCTTAGTTGGATGCTTCACGAAGACGTCCGCAGTCGCGTATCCTTTCACGTCAGGCAAATTCTCTATCGCCATCTGGTGATATTCCGTTGACTAGTCAACCTCGTTAGTATTTCCCGCACCATTACAGAGTGAATGGTCTCATACCAAGATTTGGAGCTCGTATGTCTCGTCTCCTTGTGGAACCCACCTAAGTTTCTGGTCCTCCGCGAAACGCGTCCACATCCAATCACCGTCGGCTATATCCTGCTTGCTAGGGGGTGCTATGGGAATTCCGAACTCTGTCCCGCCATAACCGCTGGTGAGCTGTACCCCAGCAGCCCACAACTTATGCCCGACTTTGACAGGTAGAGGGCCACCACCAAAGGTCTAGAGATTATAAGCATCAAATCATATGGGTGATATTCGATGATACACACGACCGACTCTAGCTTCTTCAACACCTCGATAGCTTCGTCCGACTCGACCATCTGCTCGAGGAAAGTGGGAACTGTCATGAGGACGTTACATTTTATGCTCTCGAGATGCTGGATCATGTTATCACTCGTTGGTATCACTGGTTGAGCGAGTGGGTCGTTGTACATGCGCGGAGGATATACCACAGTCGTGACGAGGTGCGCAATTGGTACATGAAGCTCGGTGACGATACCAAAGACATGGAATGGGGGAAGTGCCATGGCACCAATCCGACGAGGAGAAGCGAGGTCGCGATATACACGGGTAGATGCTACGAGCAATCAGCGGTGTCAGCGAAGTGAGGTAGTGAATGGTAACATACGTTGCGACAGCCATTGGAATTGAATTCTGTGACTGTGAGGTATTGCTTTAGGGAATCCTGTGCTACCCGACGAATGAATGTAGATAGCGGGAGAATCCAAGTCTGGACGTTTTGGAGGAGGGTACGGAATGAATGAATCAGCCGTGACTTCCTTTCCAAGCTTTGGGAAAGCATAACGGAATGTGGGGATTTCATACACAGTTAGCTGGGCGCCTTGAAGTTCGCGTCGAATTCCATCGATGAGCGGTTTGTGAGCGTGATCAAGGGTCACGATACGTGAGCAGTTGGTCTTCTTCATCATATTGACAACCGCCAGTGCAGAGTTCCGAGGGGATACAGGAAATGGCTAAACTGGATCGTGAGAACGAGACCCCAAAAGATAAGCATGTATGAACGTACAACCCATCCAGCGATTGACAAGCCCACGACAACAGCATGATGGTGTATTGTGTCCGTATTGGCAATGACCATCACGATCTCTCCGTCGGGGCCTTGATGGGAGGGCCGAAGTACATGAGCGACTCGGTGAGCAGCTCGACCGAATTCGAGCATAGAGATTTCAATCAGTGACTCTGTAGCGCTCTCATCCACGAAAACATAGGTTGGAAAAGAAGGGTTTCTTTCCATATGAAAGTTGATCAAGTCAGAGAATATCAGCGAGCAATCGAGAGGAGGGAAGTCTATAGCGACAGAGGCCATGGTTGATGAAAGATACAGTGAGTTACTTGGGATGGTTGATAGGTGAAGCGCGTGTAGCAAGTGCCTTTATAGCTGAATGAGCTGAAAGAGTGGCTTTACTACAAGGGGAAATTCTGCACAGGGAACATACCATGGTCATTGGTTCGACGTCATGTCCGCGAGCAGGATGCAGAGTCGGCGTCTCAATCGAGGCCGATTTCCGTACTGTCCCCGGTCCCGGAGACCGTACTAACCAAGGATAGTTCGATGGAAATTTCCCTGAGAACAAGCTGATGCGCCCATCACCTTCTCTGATTGTTTTATGGCGTCAAGTTCTAGTCTGCCCAGGAAGAACTGGTGGTTCAAATATTGGAGTTAGCAAGAGCGCGCGACCCTGAATGAAACCCTCGCTCGGGATGTCGCTGACAGGCCAGTTTACTCGGAGCATGGCAGAGTTGGCGGAAGTACTTTGAAGTTCGGCAATTCATGATTTGCCGGTTACCGCCGTCGGACAACCGGTTAGTCCGCTCTCTCGTATATCTCTCGGAAAAGTCGGACTCGTGCTTGAATCGCCTCGTCATATTTCTACACACAATATGTGCGGTAATCGCACTTAATGTCGTTTGGTTTCAATCACATATCTCTTGTTTTTCATGGGGCCGAGTCTACGCGATTTTAATGCGTTACGTACGTCAGCTGTCTGATTGCTTACCTGGTGCGTCGCCATTCTGATTTGGAAACACGCAGCGGAAATTGATCTTTCTTCTACACTGATTTAACCCCATCTATCGATCACGGGTGTGGTGACGGGCCAGGTGTGCGGCACTGCAAGGAACCATTTTCGTGTGAATGTTGCAGGGCTCGCATGATGCTGATCGACTCCACTGGCCCAGGATTTTTTCACAGCAAGACGTCGATAAACTTGCTCGACCCGTAAGTAGCCCCATCTCTCCGCCCAATTTACTCTTCTGTCTCTTGATCCACCAACTTTGCTTGCACCCGACCCGGACGGGTTTGGCTAACCTCGTGCCACGCCATGTAGACGGCTGTTCTATAACCAAATGCTTCATTCAGCCCTAGTAAGCTTTTGTCGTTCCTTGGAGTCGAGCGAGCCTTGAGAGGACAATGACCATCCTCCTGACCGCCAACACCCCTTTCAGCCCGACCTAGTCGCGAATTGGACGCACGTGCTTCATATCTAATCGTGCTCTTCTCCAGAAACGAAACGGCGCTGCCATTGCTGTATGAATGAATATGGTGAAACGTCAGCCCTTTGCCATTGAAAGAACCTCGTGCGAACCCGATAACGGAGCAAGGGACTCACGCGAGGCCACACACTTTGCGCTTTTAGACTTGCCCTGCTGATTTTTGACCATGATGTGCCATACTTGCACATGGTACTGCGGCAAAACCGTAACGGAAGACCGTGCTACGGAACCCAGCGAGAAACAAGAGTCCCGAGTCCTCACGAGTGTATTGAAAGACGCGGACGGCGCCACGTCTGTAGTTCCGAGCTCATTCCAATATAATCCTCCATCGATAGAGTTTGATTACAATGGAGAACCTTTTTTGTATACGTGCGTCCTGCTTGGCACCTTGAGTCAGTTCGCGAATGCGCTAGGCCTTATCAATAGATTCGCACGCAGTAAACTACAACGCACTGCTAGTATTGGGAATGCCGACTTGGTCGGCAGTAACCGTGCTCGCATGGGCAACTTATCGCGAGTCGCACTGTATTATGCGCTATGAAGCGACTTGAGTCTAAGGGAGAGAACTTATATGCGCATCATCGACGTCTCCGGGATCAACAACAAAACATCAACTTGTATATTTAGTACATACAACCACTTCCACGTCATCCTTCCGTCACACACCTCCCGCACGAATCTATGTACGATGTATCCATGGTATCGCAGTGCAAAAGGGGGGAAACCACCCACGACTGGATCCAAACGAGCACAAGCAATTAGTCGGTACAACAAGGGAAGAGTTCGGAAAGGGGATCGATACAACAAATAGCGGTGGAACGCCAACAAGTAACGCTTACAACGCAACCAAAAGACGAATACAAACAACAATTACAGGGTCAGGAAGATGAAAGATACAAGAATGTTGTTCACAGATGCAATGCTGCGAGAAGCCGCGTGGGCGTCCTCACAACGTGCCACGTTGCCAGTCCACCAAGCGCTTCAGCTGCTCGAGCGTCAGGAAAATCAGAATCGTAGTCGGTTGGAGACGCGTCCATGCAGGAAGCCAGCCTTTGAACATAAACATCGGGCCCTCATTCGCAAGCGATGCTCGAATCACGCCGAGTGTCGACTGGTGGAAATGGAGTGTTTATGGTTAGTGCGCCAGGGGAATAAACACAACGTAACGTACGCTGGATCCAGGTCCGCTCGCGTTCATGATGCGACTCTTAAGGACATCGGCGGGTGAACAGACGGTGGTAGCTACGGTGCCCTGTCACATCCGTCTCATCAGCATCATTTCTATGTCACAAAGGAACTAGTCAAGGAGCATACAGCAGCAAAACTGGCAGCAAAGTGGCAGACGATGTTATCCTCAAAGTATGGTGTCTTCAGAAGTTCGGACTTGAAGAAGTCGTACCTAGGTGTCAGGTTAGAACGAGATACATTGGAAGACAGTTAATTACTCACGAGGCGAGTTGACTCGCGTTCATTAGCACACTTCGGAAGACGTTCGGACCAACACCACGGACGAGCGACGAAGGACCTTCCTCGCGAATCATCTAAACGAGCCAGGATCGTGTATAAAATACATTGCACACGAGCAGCCATCAAGAAACAAAAAGAAAAATTAGCATTCCGTTGGGCCTCTTCAATCAGAACGAAATGAATAAGAATGTGAAGCAAACAAGGGGAAGAAAATATCCTGCAAGACTGCAAACGGGTACCCGCGTCACCGCGTCGGCAATTCGCCTGCCAGTGCTTAACGCGGATCCTGGCAACCCGTCGCCGACTGGTCGCAATATCTTGGTGGGAAGGGTACCCTGATTCATCGGCACACTTTTCTCCGTCATCATGTGGTTGTTGAACCAATTTTCGCAACCTCTCCTGTCAGTGTGAATACCGCGCTTATTCGGCGCTAATGCACAACCTGAAAAGCAGGGACCCTGGTGGTAGTGATACAACTGGCCCAGTCCTAGAGTGGAAAAATTTCCAGGACCACAAGAGATGCATCACTAAGGCGATCTGCATCACGACGCGAGAAAGGGACAACAGACCGAGGTGATAGAACGGAGATCTTCTCATAGTTGCGCGGCGCCAAGCGGAGGTAACGCATCGCGGGTGAGAGCGTTGGCAGGGATAAGCGATGTCAAGCCGAATATAAAAGCAAGGCTTTTCCTCATGGTTTGCTGCTTTCCACCACCCTGGATACTCTCGCCGTGGCCCATACGTCCTCTCTGGCTCGTTAGCATCAAAGGAGCTGATACCTTCCACGGAATCCATACTATTATCGACGTCTGCCAGGTCCAGAAGAACGATCTCCGCGCGTTGGGTCCCGGATGAAGAATGCGCCAAAAACACGTGCTCCATGACCATAAGAGACGTCAAGACGGAACGACGGGCTGCCTAGCACGTATGGGGCGCCTCTTTCGGAACAAGACGGGTTTTGCAAAGTTACCTGGTACGATCGCGAGAGCGTGTACCCCTTGCATACATGAAGGCCAAAAATAGGAGAGAAACAGAAGGCGACAAGGAAACAGGGCAAGAAACAATGAAAAGAAGCCGGTACTTACACGGAAGAGCGCATCGAAGCAATGCTTGTAGTTGAAACGTTTCTCTGGAGGCTTTGCAAAGTCACCTTGGAGGCGGACCTAGACGGATGGCATGGGATGATGCCACGTGTGGGCACGAGGACGGTGACATGAAGGATGTGAAAACGGTCACGTGATGCGGGAGGTATGGAAGGAACGCATGAGGAGGCATGTGATATTGGGAGAGTGGGCGAAACACACCATGACGACCTCTGTGAGAAAGCGAGAATGAGGGAGATACACACGTGGAAGAGGGCACGAGGAGACATACCGCCAGGGTTACCGACCACACCAGCTATGGAGCCAGCTGCAAGCACAGGTGAGGTAGATGTCGTAAAGGCAACTTGATGGCGCACGTACCCATTGCACCAGCAGTGGCCAAGAGCCAGGGAGACGACTGTGGGTTCGCACCCAGGATCTTCTTGCTCTCGTCGTATGCCCAGAAGCGACAGAGACTGTAGCTCATCTGTCGCAGCCAAGTTCCTGTAATCCCATCATAGAGACCTCTGAAACCAGCTGTTCTGACGGTCTTCTTGATGGACTCGATCATGCGTTTATCGCCCGAGGCTTGTAGGCGGACTTTGGTGAGATCGAGGGGGTGAGTAACGGATGCAGCGATGGTGGCTGCAAGTCCACCCAGATAGAAGGGGTATGGTTGTTTCTTTTTGGCTGGGGGAGGTGGAGAGACATTGGGGACGGGTGGTGCGGGGAGTGTTGTGGCGGCCATTTGTGAACGAGGATCGCCTGATCAAGACCGTATAAGAAGGGCGGACTTGTTACGTAACCAAGTTCCGTGTACAAGCCTTGGGAAGAGACAGAATATTTTTGTTTAGTGGATGTAGCAATACATCACGCTCGTACACTCAAATTTTACCCTCCCAACGCTGGCGCGCACAGTCGATGGCTATCCACGGCACCTTGGCCGACGTCCCGACTCAGCCACAGAACAAACAAACCACGCACATTGTGAATTAGCCCCTAGACGCGCCGTCGGAGCCTGAAAGCGGCATTCGCGCCGATTGTCACCTTTCCGGCCTATATAAAGTGTGAACTGGCGCCTGTCCTTTTCTTTCTTCAACTACATCACACGTACGGTGCCTTTGATTCCTTTGATTCCTATAACTTGAACTTACGTCAGGAAAGAACCTGATAAAATTACTTCGTCAGATTCTTTCCTGACGCACATCGATGCTCGCCCGGTGTCGTAGCCCAACAGTCCACATCTAAGCAAGGATGTTGACCGCTGGTACTACGACGTTCGGTGGGCTCTCGCTCGTCTATAGCGTACCTTCGATAAATGTAGACATGCGCGTCCTTCGCTGCTGCAATCACGGTCTCGATTGAGAACTTATGAGTTAAATTTCTTGAGTGCGCGTGAGCTATGTCTTCCCCAGAGAAAACTTGGAACTATGATGTACGCCAAATTTCGGTCGTCCAGGCTTGATATCATATCTCTCGGTCATCAGAGGCATCAAATCTCGTTTTCCCCACCTTGGCGAGCCCAGAGTTGACTATATGCGCCAAATCTGATCTCGACCCAGGTACGTCCTTTGTCTGTGAGCCATGTTTCATCACTCATTCTCCTCGGGGTTTCCATACATCCACAGTACATATACAAGAAACACGACTGGGATCAAAAAGGTATTGGACTACGGGATGGCAGCTTATACAGAATCAGGCATTAACTGTGCACCTCTGCACGACAGGGATATCAACGGTGAACCACTTGTCTTTCGAAGACCATTTGACCATTGTTAGCACCGCCGTCCCCACCGCCTTGAACAATCCGCTATGTCCACGTCCGCCGTCATCTAACCCCTCACGCCCGTTCATGCTTGAAAATGGTGATGGCTGTACGATGTCGGACATGTCGATGGGCTGCGTCGCGAAGAAGATCTTCAAGTAGCTAACGTCGACGTCTTGGTTTTCCGGCAATGCGTAACAAAGCGGGAGTGTTCCTCCAGTCCCGTATCCAATGGTGAATATCCCGCCCTGCTTCAGCGGTACTTCAGGTACGCCAGCATTCGACTGCGTGTAGCATGGAACTGAAGCTTACCGCGTCAACATAGTCTGAATGGAACTATCGGTGGCTCTGCTCACCAATGCTCAAGTCGCTATTGTTAAACAGGAAAGCGTTCAGGTATAGATCCAACGACGTATGGTTTGTGATTTTGACACCATAGATTGCCTCCGGGTTGACCGGGAAATCGATCACGTCAGAATTGTCCGAGTTTGGATCCTTCCTGCAGTATCCAGGCTCCTCTGCAAAAAAGAATGGCAACCCCCAGTCATCGTGATCCTTATTCAAGAGGTAGAAGTCGACGGACACCTGACGCTTGGTGCGGATGGGGTCGTGGTCCTTTGCGAGACCAAGGTACCAGTAGTAACGTGCGGCGAAACCCAAGACATGAGCCAAGCCATCGGGGGTAGCCTCGTGGGGAAGCTTCGTCAGTCCGAATCGTTTCGCCCGCTCATCCAAGACCTTGAAAACGACGCGATCATATTCCATCCCAACTTCCAATTTCGCCTCTGCGACGCCTGCCAGCCGGAATTGCTGCGCGGCAGAGCCGTACCGATTGCCGCGCCCAAGGATCTCGTGCACTGCGGAGTGGTTGTCCGCGTAGACAGGTAAATTGCCGACACGACTCAGCTTCGCAAACGATACACCAACAAGAGACACAGGTTTTGTAACCTTGGTCTCAAAGTCCTTGATCGAAAAAGCTTCATCAACCAGTACAGTGGACAGCTTGCGCTTCCGGTCATCATATAGGGTAAATTCCACCCCAGGTGCCACGCCGTGGGCCAAACCGGCATTGATGACATATTCGCCTTCCCTGTGAACGTGAACAGGGTGGAAAACCTGAGTGCCATCAGGCACTCTCGCATCGAACAAGACACGATTTTGGTTACGTCCTACGCACTGGGGATGCTGGCTGAAAGGGTTACATGAAATAAGAATAAGTATCACGCTATCATCCCACATGTTCAAATATGCGTACTTTTCGAATTTTATCTGCCTGATAAGGTCGGGGTAGGTGAGATGATTGACAGAGCATTTCGCGAGTGTATTCAAAAGGGCATGCGTAAACTGTCCGCGCTTCGAGTTTTTGCACTCATAGGCATACTCTTTCTCGCCACAAGCGGCCAAAAGGACGTGTGATCCGACACCATAGTTCACAAGACTATCGTGAATCATCCCAGCCCTACCTCCCCAGATATCCTCATCTAGAGTATCGGCCACATTGAAATCGAGATAGACGCTGCGAGGGATATATTCGTCCTCCTGTTGTCTGGCGGCGGAGCTCGAATGACAGCAATCAAAGATAACAGTCTATACATGGTCAAATAAAGAATCGGAACATCGTACAGCACTTACGATATTCTCTCCCTTTTTATCGGCGATATCCTTGATCAAAGAACCGACTGAGCGGTCAGGAATTGGCGCGCGCTCTGGGGGTGGGTTGCTACGCGCAGCGCCACAGTCCTGGGGAACCAAGCACTGGATCTTGCCGACGGGGCACCATCGTCGTGGAGCGGGGAGTTCACCTCCGTGTCCAGCAAAGAAGATCACGATGGGATCCCCGCGGTAAATCCGGTCATTTTCCCGTAAATTCCTAAAGGCATTGATTATCGCACTACGACTAGCCTCTCGGTTGTATAGTGTAACGATGTTATCTTCAGACACTTGGAGTACGTTTGTCAAATACTGTTTCATGTCTTCTGCGTCGGCGACTGCGCCACCAAGCTGTGGCCAATTGGCGTACTCATCGATTCCAATGATTAACGCGAAACTGCGCCTATGATCAACAATACAGGTCGCGATATACGGGGATCACGCACAACGGGAATGGAGATTGTCCGACCCCAATATTAGACATATGTTGGACGTTCTCTGCAGGAATTCAATTGGTTAGGTGTGTCACGAATGACGGATTATGCACGTGCACGCACGAGTACTGTGGTATTGCGAATTGTTGTCCGTGTAGTTCGACAGGCGTTTGGGAGAAGGCTTTGTGGTTCAGCTTGGGGACGCAAAGAGTTCAGGGGGTGATTGTCGATCTTAAATAACACGGCAGATGCGTGAGAAGGCTAAGAAGCTTCCATTATTGAGGCAGTTGTCACTGGAGCAGACCATCAAGCACGCTGCAGCGTGCTGTGTGGGTTCCACCTAGAAGGTTCCAGAAACTCAGTATAAGAAGTCAGAGAGAGTATCTGTATAACGGTACTCACAGAGTAAACTGCGGATACTACATCTATAACGGTCAGACAACCTGACGACTCATTTCCACGGAGAGTCACTCGCATCAACCTCTGGCGCTAATGCAAAAGACGACGATACTCTGTTTTCGAATCAGGTGCTGAAGTTGCTGTGCGTGCTCCACCGATGCCTGAATGTGAACTGGTGAACTTTGTGAAGACGAGAATGAGGTAGTGCGGGAAGGAATAGGTTCAGCACCACGAGTGGCATTACGAATAAGGTAAGACAGTCGAGGGGTAGGAATCACCAGGTAGGGATCGCCAGCGCTCCGCGAAGGTGCTGCTTCCATAGTAGTGAAATAGCTAGAACGGCGGTGCAGTAGGCTCTAAGCTCTAGCTTGCCTAGCTTTTCATTGATTGAAGCCTAGAGGAAAGGCGTGAGAAGGGTACAAGAGAAACGTATGCTATTCAGCCCCATGTTGACATCGTCGCTGGTGATAATAGTTCTCCATGTGATCCAACCCGCTCTCCGGTGGTACCCAGCCACATGAACAACCCCCGTTGGTAGTCTGCTCGGTCGATCTTGGCCTTGACTATGACCTCGACGAGAGCTAGCGGTGCCAGCGCACTTCAGTAGGATCGGTGTTCCATGCATGATTTATTTGAGTTCGCCAAAGGAGATAAGTACTGCAGAGGTTGGCGATGTGGTAGGTAGAAAACAGGCGGTTCCGCCGGCATAGCTCGGCATCTTCGGTTCCCACGCCCTAGCCTCTCCCCTTCAAGTTTAATACTGGCAGTGAACACAAACGCATCTGACCCGGTGGATCCAACAACCGTGCTGCCATGGCGTGAGCATCCCGATACGCGGATCTTAACCCACCCACGAATGTCGTTTGTACCGCGGGTCCGACTCGGATACATAGTTGTTTTCGGTTACGAACTTTCGCAGCTGCTCCCTAGCAGTGCCAGCACCAGAGTTGGAAGAAGAGGGCACTCTATGTGGGTGGTCCACAGGCCCAGGAGTCCCTTTCCCGCTTCCGCTTCCGCCACTTGACCCCACATCAACGTCCTCAACCACGTGCCTCGTCGTGGCGAGGTCGATTGAGGCCTGGAGCCAACCCTAAATTCAGAGCGTCCCCGGCGAAGACCGGTGTGTCCTACTCCTAGGATACAAGGACCATATGGAAGACATGTTCCAGGTAACGTCACCGCATATGTTGTTCGTACCAAACCTGACCTCCTTGTCCTCAGAGCGTTAATCCTGGACTGCCTCGGCGATCGAGAACGCGTTCAACTTCGAGGACTTTACGGAACCCCAGCTCTCGCAAGTCTTGGAATACAAGCTCAAAGATCAAGATTTGTCTGCCACGAATGAGGCCAATGAAGTAGCCCGCGAGCTGCTCAGTCGTATGAAGAACTGCCCCAATTTCGGAGACGTCGAGAATTTGTTAGGTCAGGCGAAGGCGCGATACCAGAAACGGATGGCGTCCGTCCCCGCTTCCCAAAGGATGAATGTCGTGTTCGAGCCTCAAGAAATCGATCCCGATTACAACAGGAGCGAAAACGCGTCTGCAAACCTTACAAAGATGTTCGCCGATGTCGTCGGCTGCGAAGAGGTCATACGGAAACTCGAAGGGTACCAAAGGATTGCCAAGGCAATGAAAGACAAAGGTCTCGATATGCGTACCCAAATTCCGAGTAACTTTGTCTTCAAGGGACCGCCAGGTGGGTGGCAATAAGTCGAGGATCTTTAAATCGCTCACACGTGATAGGTACGGGAAAGACGACGACGGCACGGAAACTTGGACAGGTGTACTACGACATGGGCTTCCTGTCTTCCAAAGAGGTGGTCGAGTGTTCCGCCACCGACTTGGTTGGACAGTATGTCGGGCAAACGGGACCGAAAACAAAAGGAATATTCGAGAAGGCCCTCGGCAAGGTGCTCTTCATCGATGAAGCGTACCGACTGAGCGAAGGTCATTTTGCGAAAGAGGCGATGGACGAGAGATTGTGGGGTTGATGACCACGAACGCTTCGTGAACAAGCTCGTCATCATCCTGGCTGGGTATGATCACCAGATGAACGAGCTTCTGGTGGTCAATCCCAGTCTCTCCAGTCGTTTCTCCGAGGAGATCATCTTCAAGAATATTTCCTCGGAGCAATGTCTGGAGCTCCTCGACAAGGACCTGCAGAAGAATCATATCGTCGTTCCCGAGCTTAGCGACAAAAGCCCCCCAATCTCTCAGATGTCCGCGCTTCCATCCTGGGGAAATGCACGTGATGTCAAGACGCTCGGGAAGAGGTTGACTCAAAAGGCCTTTGCTAACCTGGCCTGCGGCGGGGAGCTCGGCGGAAAAGGCTCTGAATGTCATGAAATCCATGTTCAGGGAACAACTTGACCGACAAAATATGGCCCGTCGAACTCTATCATCCTACAGTTCCATGCCGATGGCAAGCATGGACGGCCCAGCACCTCCGCCCCCTTCGATGTCCACGTCAACAAGTCAGGCAACCAAACGTGCCCCTCCGCCTCCGCCCAAGAAAGCTCATTCGAAGAACCCACTGACTAAACAGCGCTCCAAGCCCCCCACCTGCAAAAGCACAGACCGAGGAGTAGCCTCCAACCTACCCTGTTCCAGGACGGGACCCGGCGGGTCTGACGCTGTCTGGAATCATCATTGCGGCCGAGGAAGAGGCGAAGAAGCACGCTGCGGAAGAAGAGCGTCGTCTTGAGCAGGAGGTCAAGAAGGCTGAGAGACAGAAGCAAGCTGCGCTCCGGCGGGCAGTGGCGCTAGAGCGTTAGCTCGAAGAAGCACGCCGTCGCGAAGCCGAGGTAAGGGCTGCGAGGGAACGGGCTGCCGCAAAATTAAGGAAGAAGCAGCAAAAGGAGGAAGAAAAGAGACGCAAGGCGCTGGAGATACAACGGAAGTTTGATCGAATCGGGCGTTGTATTGTGGGATTTGAGTGGAGAAGACAGGCAGATGCGCGTAGATGCGCAGGGGGTTCGCATTTCGTGTCGCTAGGCGAACTCGGTATGTAACAGTAGCACTGTAGCATTGTCAGAAAGTATTGCGGCCTCCTTCATGATCTTGCAGTTTAGTTTTAGCTAATATCCGAGGCTCGCTACACGGAATGCCATTTGGCGGCGATTGAATTTACTTGGCTCCGCGAACTTTATTCCTAATTCGGCAGCATTATTGAGGATGTTTAAAAGACATTCTGTGATATGAAAGATCTATTCGTGTTATTTTTACGATGAAATGCACCATCTTTGAAGTGTTCCGTCGTCCTGTTCTCGGCCCTTGCGGAAGCGCGCTGTACAGATGAGATTCCGCTTTCAACTCCGCCCTACGTGGATGTCATCCCGCTCATGATATGACGCGACTCGGAGTTGCCAGTGCCGGGGACTTCAAGTTGGACCCAGCTGCGCAATTAGAGTCTCAGCACCTCCCCGGGCTCCCTCTGTGTAGTGAAATGCATTGCGGCAACCGTGCTCGAGCTGGCTAGCCTCGTACAGCAATACCCTTGTTTTCTCTCCGGCACGTGGATAACACCATGAAGTCGAAGCTCTTGCTGGCTGTTGGTGACTATATCGATTTTTCCCACATACCTATAGCGAAGATCGTTGCCGTGACCCGGCCGTCACCGCGTGGGTCCATTGTGGGTGACCGAAGAGCACCGCCTGCCACACAGCACGTGTATTGAATATCTGGCGAGCTCCAACCGTCGAACGGTTGTTTTCTTCTTTTTCTCTTGCCCTCGAGATCTTCTGACTCTCGTCGACAGACCTTCCGTTCACGGTCCTCATGGATCGCAAGCAGCAGCTCAACAAACGCTTTCTCGATATACTTAGCGGGTCTACAGATGTCGACCGCCACAAAGCTCTCTTTCTCGAAGGTCTCTCCCTACAAGATGATCCCGCAGCCTGCGTCAGCAGCATCGTCACAAGCAGCCACGGGCTCTCCGCAGTCCAGCAGGCCATGCGTCATGACTTGAGCACGAAATTCATGAATGGGCTCGGTGTCACTGTAATCGACTACCTCCTCCGTGCCAAAGAACTCGGAGATGTACTCGACACCGTCCTCCTCCAGATTCTCGACCCACCCATTTTTTGGGACAAGTTCTGCGAGGAGTTCGAAAAGGGCAGTTTAGACGAGGCTGCAGAATCCGTATTCGCCCAGCTCCTCGCTTATCTCCTTAGGATGGAAAACAAGGATACATCCCGCTACCGCGATCGCGCCAAGAAACCTTCCATTTTTGACAGGCTCATGAACTCTGACCAACCGGAAGTCAAGGCAGCTGCTACCCTCATCAACGAGATCCTCTCCACCACGTCCGTCTCTTCCGCTGCCTCCACACCAGAGGGTCCCGGAGGTCGTCACGATAACGACTTTATCAACTTTCGCGATATTGCCATCGTTCCTACTTCAGACGAAGTCCAATGCACCAAGAAGGCTTTCTTTAGACACGCGACATTGCTGGACGACCCTAACACGAAGGACACTCGCCCCGCAGATTATCTCGACAACACGTTCCGCCTTCTACGAGAAGATATGTTATACCAGCTGAAAGAAGAACTTCAGCCCATCCTGACGAAGAATAGCAAGAAGAGGGGACCACGCGGAGCTGTTGTTGAAGGGCTGCGCATCGTAGACGTGTACACGGGATCTAATGATCAGAGAAACAGGACACGACACGGGATCGTGCTGCAGTGTAGCGGAGACTTCAAGATACTCCATAATATCAAGGATAGCGATCGGATAACCTTCCTGAAGAAGGATCCTCGTGGTTCAAAATTCCTCGGTCATCAATCCCTAGCGTGCCTTCTCGCTGACGGTCAACTGCTGGCCTTGGGGACTATCTTGCGGGTGGAGGAGTTGATGGTGAAGAAACCTCCTGCTGTGGTCATCCAGGTCTGCGGAGAGGCTAGCTTTGTCAAGACGCTTCTCAACCTGAACACGGCGAAAGAAGTTAAACTCGTCCAGACGAATACTGCCATTTTTTCCTTCGAGCCTGTGCTCAAGGTACTTCAAACAATGAAAATCGTCCCCTTGGCGGAGGAGATAGTGCTTTGGGAGAACGGAATTCCTATTCGTAGCCCATGCACCATCGTCTCCACGCTTACCGTCCCTTTGGCCAGAAATCCGACAATGGATATCCAGCCATTTCTCAAGACTCCGACCTCTATTAGACTCGATGGCGCACAGGCAGACTCACTCCTCGCTGGTCTGAACCAAAGGGTTGCTCTGATACAAGGTCCTCCTGGTACGTCTGTCCACTTGCGTTGCAGGGCCCTTGGTGACTAATCGAACGTAGGCACTGGCAAGTCGTTTATCGGTGCACTACTCGCCAAAGCCCTACACGATTTTTCTGAGCAGACAATTCTGGTGGTCTGCTACACGAACCATGCACTCGATCAGTTCCTTGAAGACCTATTAAAGATCGGCATTCCAGATTCGAATATCGCGCGCTTGGGAGGGGGCGCCAACGATGCCGTTGCCAAGCTTAGTCTTAGAAACCAGACCAAGGGGAAATCTTTCCGCTCAAACGCCGAGTGGTCCATCATCGACACACTGAAGGCGAGAGCGGTATTTTTGCGTGGAGAGCTTGAGGCCAAGTTCGGGCCTTTTCTTGCATCTGGTATATCCTGGAAGGATATGCTCACATACATCGAGTTCGATGACCAGGACTACTTTGATGCATTCACGGTGCCCGAGTCTACGGATGGGATGGTTTGCGTGGGGAAAAATGGAGAGGCCGTTGACGCCACGTACCTCATCTCTCAGTGGTCTCAGGGCCGAGATGCTGGGACATTCAAAAACGAACCTCACGTCCAGTCTGCCGCCACAATATGGTCGATGCCCAAGGCGCAACGTCAACAGAAAATATCGGAATGGAAGTCGGCTATCGACCGGAGTGTGGTTAGCGATATCTGGAAGCTTTCAAGGGACTTTGATGAGTGTCAAGACCAGCTTTCGCGCAAGTTTAGCGAGTCCGATGTAGCGATACTCAAGCAAAAGCGGATCATCGGGTGTACGACGACTGGCGCAGCAAAGTACACTGAAGATATCAAGGCTGCTTCACCCGGGGTACTGCTCGTCGAGGAAGCAGGAGAGATTCTCGAGAGCCACGTCATCACTGCCCTCAGTCAAGACACAGGTCACATGATTCTCATCGGGGACCACAAGTACGTCCTCAGCGCCACGCACTAACCAATAATTAACTGACCGTTGTTCGCAGGCAGCTCCGACCCAAAGTGAACAACTACGAACTGACAGTCGAGAAAGGAGAAGGATATGACCTGAATAGGTCTCTGTTCGAACGTCTCGTCCTCAAGGGCTTTCCTCATGTAACCCTCACCGCCCAGCATCGAATGCGCCCGGAGATTTCTGCCTTTATCCGCGAGTTAACCTACCCCGGGCTCACCGACGCGCCGAAGACCCAGAATAGGGCCAACATCCGTGGGATGCAGAAGAACGTTGTTTTCGTAGATCATGGTCAATTCGAGGACGACGATAAGCGAGTCGGTGACCGTGGGGATGGTGGTTCGCAGACCTCGAAACGCAATCAGTTTGAGGTAGATATGGTCATGAAAATCATCCACTACCTCGTACAACAGGGTTACGGAAGTGAGAACCTCGTCATCCTTACTCCGTATTTGGGACAGTTGTCGGCACTCCGAGAAGCCCTCAAAAAGGACGCTGAGGCCATTATGAACGACCTGGATGCGAGGGAACTCACCCGCGCAGGGTTGTTGTCCTCACCCACGTCACATGGCAAAACCCACAAAACCCGCATTCGTCTGGCAACCATTGGTCTGTACATCTTCATTCGTTCCTGACCAATTCGTTCACGACGCGTTTCCCAGACAATTACCAAGGTGAAGAAAGCGATATCGTAGTCGCGAGCTTGACGAGATCAAACTCTAGTGGCGCGATTGGGTTTATGAACTCCCCTGAACGTCTCAACGTTCTCATATCTCGTGCGCGCGATGGTCTCATCCTGATCGGTAATTCCAAAACCTTCAAATCGTCTAAATCTGGCGGGGAGTTGTGGAGGAAATTCTTTGATCTCTTGCAAAATGGCGGTTATATGTGCAATGGCTTTCCCGTCAAGTGCGAACGGCATCCAACGACCACTGCCATACTCAAGTCGCCCGCCGAGTTCGATGACTCGACACCTGATGGCGGGTGTAATCAACCATGGTAAAGTTGCCCACGTTCTTCGCTTCGTTTTCAGCTCTCACGCATATCCGTGCAGTGGTATGCCACTTAGCTGCGGCATTCATAACTGCACCAAAAAGTGCCATCCACTCCGACTCGGACCTGGTGAACCGGATGTCCACAAAACGACACCTTGCACTCACATGTTCAGCTTGCCATGTCCTGCGCAAGTTCACCAGATGAAGTGGAAGTGCTCGCAAACCCGTCCGGACAAGTGCCTGGGTTGCGAGAAGGAGATGAAGCGCCTTGAAAAGCAGGCCAAGCTCGACCTCGAAGCTCAAGAGCAACGCGAGGCTGAAAAACGTCGACACGAGGTAGACATGGCCGAGCTGGAAGCTCAGTTACAATTCGAGAGGGAGAAGGAGGGCGATATGCAAGCTGTGAAAGATAGGGACAATGAGAGGCGGCAAAAGATGAAGGAGATCGAGGACGCGAGGAAACGGGCGAAGAACGCTGCGAACCAGGCTGGGAAGCAGGCGTCTGGGTCAGGGGCAGGGGCGGGGGCGGGATCTGGATCTGGATCTGGATTTGGGAACGCGAATTCTGTCCCACCCCAGTCTACTTTTTCCACGTCAAGTCAACCTCAGAGCGGTGGAAACGATGCCTCTACGCAACCACAAAGCTCTCCTTCAACCCCATTGCGTCCTTCGGTGCCGTCCCCCGCTCGAGATAAGTGGGAGCACCAGAAGCGCGTCGATGGCATACAAAACGACGCCATCGACAAGATCATGGATCTTACAGGGCTCGAGGAAGTCAAGGAGCAGATCCTCAGAATCAAGGCCAAGATCGACACGATGAAGCGCCAGGGTGTTCCCTTGAACAAGGAACGTCTGAACCTTGTCTTGCTCGGTAACCCGGGAACAGGTCAGCTACGTTCGCCATGTCGATTATCTCACTGACGTCCGTCCGAATCAGGCAAAACGACGGTTGCGAGGTTTTATGCGCAATTTCTGGAGTCCATTCAAGTCTTGCCCGGGGACGCATTTTTGGAGACAACGGGGTCAAAATTGACCTATGAAGGTGTTGGGGGAGCGCAGAAAATGATCGACCAAGCGCTGCTAGTCGGCGGAGGAGCTATCTTTATCGACGAAGCCTACCAGCTTACCAGCGACAAATCCGGCGAGCAAGTCCTCGATTTCCTACTCGCTGAGATGGAAAACAGAGTAGGAACGCTCATCTTCATCCTTGCCGGATACAACAAAGAGATGGAAAAGTTCTTCGAACATAACCCCGGTTTACCGAGTCGCGTTCCGTACCGACTACAATTTGCCGACTACACCGACGCAGAGTTGATGACGATGCTTGAAGACATGGTTCTCAAGCGATACACGGGCAGAATGGACATCGAGGATGGCATCCGTGGTCTATACTGCCGCATCGCTGTTAGGCGTCTCGGCCGTGGCCGGGGTGCACCGGGATTCGGGAATGCTCGCGCATTGCAAAACATGTTTGCAAAGGTCTGCGAGCGACAAGCCGAACGCGTCGAGAAAGCACGCAGGGCTGGCTGGTATACCAACGATTTCTTCATGACCAAAGAGGACCTGATCGGACCTGATCCGGCGCAAGTCATTCCGAACAACGCGTCATGGGCAGAGCTGCAGGGAATGATCGGGCTCGAGTCTGTCAAAGAGGCTGTGCGCAACTTTTTCGAGCTTGTCAAGACCAACTATCACCGTGAACTGGAGGAGAAGGAGCCGCTTCAGATGTCTTTGAATAGGGTTTTCCTCGGTTCTCCGGGTACAGGGAAGACGACCGTTGCCAAATTGTATGGTCAGGTGCTCGCGGATCTGGGTCTCCTAAGCAATGGGGAAGGTAAGCTGGCGGTCGTGAGCATATGCAAGAACTAATGTATCGTCCTCTCAGTCGTTGTAAAGAACCCGTCAGACTTTGTAGGTGCATACCTGGGTCATTCGGAGAAAAACACCAAGGCTATCTTGGCAAGTACTCGAGGAAAGGTCCTTGTGATCGACGAGGCAAGTGAACATTTCTGCTCGGTCGAGATAATAGTCAACTTGCGCACTAGGCATACATGCTATACAGTGGCAAAAGTCACGGAGGAACAGATTCGTTCAAGACTACCGTCATTGATACCATCGTCGCTGAAATCCAGAGTGTACCTGGTGAAGATCGATGTGTTCTGCTTCTCGGATACAAGGAACAGATGGAAGAGATGTTCCAGGTACGTCTCTGATGTTATCCGTCGACTGGTCTGACCACATATCCATGTAGAACGTCAATCCCGGTTTAGCCCGTCGCTTTGCAATAGAGAACGCATTCAACTTTGACGACTTCACCGAACCGCAACTCATGCAGATCCTCGACTACAAGATGAAAAAGCAGGATCTCTCTGCTACCGACGATGCGAAGCAAGTCGCTCGCGATGTTTTGAGTCGCATGAAAGATCGTCCCAACTTTGGGAACGCAGGCGAGGTGGAGAACTTACTTGGCCTTGCAAAGGACCGGTACCAGAAGCGGATGTCCTCTGTACCTCCTGATCAGCGCTTCGATGTCATTTTCGGACCCGAGGACTTTGACCCCGACTTCAACCGCCACCAGAACGCATCCGCAAACCTTGCGAAATTGTTCGAGGACGTCATCGGGTGCGATGAAGTTATTCAGAAACTGGACAAGTACCAGAAGATCGCTCAGACGATGAAAGCCCAAGGACTTGATATGCGCAAGCAAATACCGAGCAACTTTGTTTTCAAAGGACCACCTGGTAAGTACGAGTTCTGTAACACGTTAACGTCGTCTTCATGTTTTCTCGAATGAAGGTACTGGGAAAACGACGACCGCGCGGAAGCTTGGCCAAGTCTACTTTGATATGGGGTTCTTATCCTCTGCAGATGTGATTGAATGTTCAGCGTCTGATTTAGTGGGTCAGTACGTGGGACACACGGGTCCCAAAACCAGAAAACTCTTCGAAAAGGCCCTTGGCAAGGTGCTATTCATTGACGAGGCGTATCGCCTGAGTCAAGGGCAATTTGCGCAGGAAGCGATGGACGAGATCGTCGATATCATGACAAAGGACAAGTTTATGAACAAACTGGTCATCATCCTTGCAGGATACGACGACGATATGAATAAGCTTCTGAGGGTCAACCCTGGCCTTGCTAGTCGCTTTTCCGAGGAGATATATTTCTCGAACATGACTCCCGAACAGTGTCTTACTTTACTCGACAAGGACCTTCGCAAAAGCAACATTGTCGTCCCCGAATTGGCGGACTCGAGCTCAGCAGAGTATCAACAAATGCGAATGATTGTCTACCGAATGTCGATCCTATCGTCCTGGGGAAATGCTCGCGACATCAAGACGCTCGCGAAACGCATGTTCCAGTAAGCTTACGCAAACGCTTCCAGTGGCAGAGCAGTAACACTTTCTGTCATGGAGGCCATAGATATCATGCAGTCCATGCTCAAGGAGCAACGAGACAGACTTGGCGTTCCTACCACTCGCCCTCAGAACTCGTCCTCTCCACCCGTAGCGAGTCTCAGCGGTCCTCCACCGCCACCACCGCCTACTGCATCTTCTTCCTCTTCTCAGTCATCGAAACCTCCGCCGCCTCCACCGCCTTCCGACAACACCAAGCCGCCGCCGCCATCAGGCGGACCAAAGCCACCACCTCCGAAGCGACAACCCACGAAGAAACGCGAAGATCAGACGAACACGAGGCAGCCGACTCCTCCCAACCAGACTACGCACGCCCAGCCGAACGCAACCGCGGGCAGGCCAGCCCCATCAAGGACCCCACCTTCTGCCCAGTCTTCACCTTCACAAGGCTCGATCGCACTTCGTCAGACGGCAACCTCTGGTTCAGACGTACAGCGAGATTCGGGTGTGTCGGACGAGGTCTGGAACCAGTTGCAAGCCGACAAGCGCGCTGCAGAGGAGCAAAAGAGGCATGCCAGAGAAGAGGAAAGCAAGCTCCAGCGAGAGCTGAAGAAGGCGCGCGATACAGAGCGCCAGGCGGAACGAGACAGGATGCGCACAGAGGCTTTGGAGAGGGCCAAGCAGCAGGCTGCGGCAGACCGCGCGTTGCTGGAGAGGCTACAACGCGAGCTCGAAGCTGCTCGGAAGTGTGAGGCGGAGGCCAAGGCTGCGAGGGTGCGGGCGATGGCGGAGTTGAAGCAGAAACAACAGGAAGAGGCGCAAAGAGTACGGAAGGAACAAGAGATTCAGCGCAAACTGCATAAATCAGGACGTTGCCCGACGGGATGGCTATGAGTGAGACAAGCGGGAGGATGGAGATGCCAAGGAGGGCATCACTTTGTCAGCGACAACCAGCTTGGGAGTATGTAGGAGTAGTGATCCAGCCTTTCAATTATTTGCTAGAACACAGTTTAAGTCTTTGAGTCTTTGGGCAACTGACTTCGGGCTTAGTTGGGCAGGAAATTCGGAACAATTTGATAGACACTCTGAAAGGCATCAGACGTACCGGAGCGCATTGGAACCACGCCACTCCAGACGGCATCCTTGAACAGCGTCCATGCACCCGCGACATCATCGTGCGTCAAATGACAAGCTGCCATGAGAAACTGTGCAAACGTGGGGGGTAAAAATGTGGGCGGATTATTGTGATTGTGCGTGCATGGGAGCGTAAGGATGACTTCATAATCCTTGAGGGCAAATGCGATATTCATAAAGTGGAAATTTTGCTAAGGCGAAGACTGGTCGGGGGGCATTTCAGTGGATGGTGGAGGTTTTTGTTTTTGTTCATTGGGCCGAGTGGCTAAGGATGAGGCACAATGGTGAGAGCATCAAACTCGCTGGACTCCCGGACCGTGCCGGAAATCCCAAATCCCGAACTTTTTCATGTCGACGACCGATCTCAAACCGTCCCTGCGACAAGCAGAGAACCCAAGCAACCTGTGCCGAATGGAGAACGACTCAAGTCCGTCGTCCGTTGTCTCCCGCCCATTGACAACCTACCTGAAAACTGTCACCTGCAAGTCGTATCATCCTGGGAAGCTACTTACGAAACGGTGCGTTGCTGTACAGTGTGTGTGAGAGAGGGTGGGGGTATTGATATCGGATCCCCAACGTAAGTTGAACAAGGAGGGTATACCCTCGCGGGCGTATATTCGCGTTCAAGAACGAGGTGCAGTTGGTCACGTTTAGTCGTGCGTATGATGTGCATGTGTTTAGGGACAAGGCAGGTGGGTTCGCATTCCTCGCCTATCATCGCGCCGCTAAAATATGTCCCCACTAATGCCGGGATCCTACTCGGCCGTCCATTAACCTTGCCGAACTGAGTTGCGGAAGTGTGCAGCGAGGGATGTACCAGGTATACTTTTTAATCAAGTCTATGTTCGCTTCCAAAGCAGGTCGAACCTTCTGACGGTTGTCCTACACGGTCACTTACAGAAGGACACCGCATGAACATTGAACTCCACTTCGCTTCTTCAAATCATGATACGATACTCCGCGGATGGCGACATGGAAACGATGCGATGAAAGTAGGATCATTCCTCCAGCATTCGGCCCCCGCTTCCGCTCCCGCTACTTGACCCCACATCAACGTCCTCGTCGTCCTGCACCTCGTGTCCCGTCGTGGCGATGTCGATTGAGGCCTTGAGCCCCTCCACGAACTCATGCCACCAAATATTGACAGGACCTCGATGTTTTAGAAACGTATTTCCCCCATCAATAGCGACTCAGACTTGCAGTTAGTGTGTTAGAGAGCTAATGCACCTCTACGTTGGTAGGTAGATGTGTGTATCCACTTATCCACATGCATACCATCTGTCATCGACCCGCTACCGTGTGCTAATTCGGGCGGTAGTGCAAACTATACGTACGCGCAAGATGAAACGTCGACTGTAACCTCGCACGCTTACGATCTCGTCACTCACATAGCTAGCACAAATTTGGCCACCGTGTCCCGAGTCTGAGTTGTACTTGAACCGGATAATCCATTTGTTGCTGCCCGAGTTGGAGCAGGTGATGAAAACCTGCCCGGATGATCGACGAGGGAGTCGTTTACACATAGTACTCGAGGACTTTGCTATGAACGCCTGAACTTGGGCTTCACAAAAAACGTCAATTGGTTCTCGTCAAACTCGGGACCAATTGCTTCCAAAAAACGCCTTTTCACAATCTTGTCTGCCTCTATCTCGTTCACGCTTTCCATGCCCTCAGCTGCAGTCCGGCGTGTGCGAAACCACATAACGCTTTCAGAATGATCCTTTCCGTCCGGAATGTGCACTGAATAAGTAAAAGAAAGGAAACATCAGCGGCGATGTAGAAAGGTTGGGATGAAACGAACAGTCTGCAAGTGGCGTTCTCTTGCGCGTGTTGGGGGGAAGATCAAACCACCACTCGTTGAAATCCCGGAAAATAGCCAGTGGGTGATCCTCGTCATCATACCTCTCTCTCCTGACAAACTGATCGATATAGTCCGGCGCCATGAAATACCCACAATCGAAAGCTGGCATTGTGGATGCTAAGTAGGTTCTTTTTCAAACACAGCCACATGGATAATGTTTGTCGACCACCTTTGCGCCAAACGATCACGGATCCGGTGTCTTCGTGAAAGGATTGAGAGCTGGACTTACAGGCCACCGAAAACTCAATTTCAGCAATATGGCCCACTCAATGCTTACCTTTCTCTCAAATTTCAGGATCTCGTTGATGAAGGTAGCAGCTGCCTTGACTTCTGGTTGGTCAGAGTTCATGAGCCTGTTCAAAATGGAAGGGTGCTTGGCACGATCGCGGTAACGGGATGTATCCTTGTTTTCCATCCTAAGGAGATAAGCGAGGAATACGGATTCTGCAGCCTTGTCTAGATTGCCCTTTTCGAACTCCTCGCAGAACTTGTTCCAAAAAATGGGTGGGTCAAGAATCTGGAGAAGGACGGTGTCGAGTACAAGTCATGCTCTACTCGGGAGTGCTGAGTACAGTACGTTCAGTCAGTCTATGCATTTCCCTCAGACCCGGAGATAGTGACCGAGTTTGCATACCTCTGCCACGCACTGACTCGATCGAGGATCGGCGGTCAAACAAGGCCGGTACCACACCTTGGACCTACATCAGTGAATCTCGGAGGAAGTTGGCCTGCGGCACCACAATTTTGATTGGGTGTATGGCTTGGAGGGTGGGTGTCCTTGGGCCGTCGGTGCACTTCTCCGTTTAGGAATACCTAGTACAGTGAGACACGTTCAGGGATGTTGAGCTGCGCACCTCATCGATAGGGCCGCCACTGGGATCCGGAGTTTGATTGGTGCGATCATTTCAATTGATCACGACTACGACTCGGCTCCACCTATGCTATCAGTGGGCGTCGCAACGCTGGCCAGTGAAACATGTACCCACAGCGAGACGGGCTGTGGGATCATGGATTTATTGTTTCGAGTCCGTTCCCACCGGAAATTCCGTAACTGGTTACAATACTACTAGTGGCGTTCTCACACTGGCACTAGGACTCCCGCATCTGCCCTCCAAAGACTCGTCGGCGCTGCTCCCTGTTAGCGGTCTGTTCTATTCACCGAGCGGTCCAAACCTGTGTTCTACATGGGTCCTATGATTAAAGCGACACGCGATCTTGCTGTGGAAAACGTATAAAATCACAAACCACCCACTGGGATCATACTCATCTCTACGCTCGCCCAGTCCAGTGACTTCATCGCATGGCTACGTTCGCTCCGCTGGACGGATCCCTCCTCTTCGCCGACTTGGTGAATTTCCATATTGCAAAGAACAGTTCGCATCCCGTATACGTCTATGCTAATGACGCGCCGTCTGCTGGAACAACCGACATCACGTTCCTCGAGTTCGGTCGCGCCGCTCATCGGGTCGCTCACGCTTTGCGCCCTGCGCGACAAGGCAAAGAAGGGCAGGTCGTCATGCTCCTCGCAACCATTGACACCCTTCTCTACCATGCATTGGTAACCGGAATGCTCGTTTCAGGACTAGTGGTAAGCGACGCCATGACTGTTTCACTGAACGCAGGATCCGATTGACATCTACTCAGCCATTCTTAGTCTCCCCGAGGAACTCGGCTGCCGCTATCGTGAACATGATGCAGAAGACGCGTTGTTCGCGTATAATCACCTTGCGTAGTACGCATCAAACGTTGATGGACGCCATCCGACGGGAGACGTCGGATGTGCAGTTGACTATTGACGAGATACCGCCACTGAGCGTTGCATTTCCAAAGCTGGGTCGTGAAAGTGAATCCGACCCATTTGTCCCATACCCCTCTCCTGCTTCGCGGCCGAACTTGGATTCTCCGGCAGTCTATCTTCACTCCTCGGGTAGCACTGGGTTCACTAAACCCATTTCGTTCAGCCACAGGATTCAAATCAAGTGGATGTCGCAGAGTAAGTCTGTCGGTGTTATGTACCCGTTTAATTTGGATCCTGATCAATTTGCACGCAGAACCCACGCTCGGTTACCGCGATATGCCCCGTTCAGCCCGTTTGGGTGTTATGTCACTTCCTTCTTTTCACGTATACGGCCTTATGATGCAGCTTTATGTCCCGTTTGCGTGTGTGGTGCCTGCTGCCCTATTTCCTCCTCGCGCCATCACGGATGTGAATGTCCACCCGGTCATGCCCACAACAGACAACATTCTTGAGCATGTGTGTATGACGGCGTGCAGCATCCTGATGTGCGTCCCTGCATTCCTGGAACAATGGTCTACTTCCCCGGACACAGTGAATCTGTTGAAAACATTCGATCTCGTGGTATGTTTTCCGCCTTGCTCTGTGGCCAAAAGTTTACGTTCATCGTCTACAGGTATTCGGTGGTGGTCCACTATCAGTGAAGATCGGGGATGCACTTTCAGCGGCGGGTGTTCCAGTCGTTACTGGATTCGGTGCGACCGAGTGTGGTATCATAACCTCAATTCCATCGCGAGAAGACATTGCAGATGGCGACTGGAAGTGGGTTCGCATCGCTGATGGCATAGATGTGCGATGGATCCCAGAAGGTGATGACATGCACGAATGTTA
>JBBPOE010000097.1:0-57761 GCA_038091295.1 Tylopilus felleus | reverse complement strand
AACGACGGACGCTTCAATTTATAGCCAACGATGCTTTTGATCTTACCGTTGTTGTATGCAAGCTTGTGTTTCGATAGTGCATACTTGTCCATGTATGCGGTCAACGGTGTGTGTGAGATGGGCGGATTCGACTGCTGGAGCATCTCTGTCCATGTTCCGACATGGTGTTCATTGATTTCCTCGACCAAGTCCTCTAGCTTAAGCTGTTTGAGAGTCAACATGAGTACCCGCATCACCGTGCCGGCAGAGGCACCGTACCTTTGCAATCGTCGTCTCGAAATTTGAATAGAACTCAAACGTTGTCCCAAAGTACTCGGTGATCATCGAGCCTGCTTGCGCCAGAGTCGTCTCCGAGTCGTCAACCAAATTAAAGAGCGGGGTGATGGGCTGTTCGTCTGGTGAAACCATTCCGTCCACCTCCTTGGCTTTGCTCTTCTCGTTGTGGAAGGGTATCTTCTCTCCAGCCAAGGCAATAGCCTGCTCACGACCCTGTTGGTGTATCCATGCTGCACATGCCCACATTGCGCCTGCCACGTCTTCGACATGTACAGTGTGCACAGGCTCCTTGCCTGGTCCCCATCTACGAATGTTTGTCAGTCCTGAGAAAACACGAGTGGCGCTAAACCTACATGGTCTTCATAGGCTTTTTCATATACCCATATACTGATGCGACGGTAATGACTAGGGAGTCTTTAATTCACTACGTCAGAGTCATATAACCAAAAGAGCAATGGTCATTCTCACAGAGGCCATATTCCACGTAGGGACCATACACGAATCCAGTGCGCAAAATGACAAGGTTCAGCCTAGCGAGAGTTAGCGTGATTGATTTTTTAGACTGACTTCGGATGGTTACCCTTGAATGGATGCCAACATCCGCAGCGTTTCGTGCCACCAAATATGAAGAGGTCTTACGGGTTTGACATCCTCTTTCTCGTCATGGGTACCCTTGTCGGAAGATTCATATACCGGGTGTTGTAGACGCACGTATGCCTTTACGTTACGTTTCGAGGCCTCCAACGCGATGATACGGGCGACTGTGAAAGTTAACTTGATGGCAATCTGCGATGCAACGATATCAGGAAAGGTGGGCGGACGAGTGAGGAGGCAACGTACGACTTCTCCACGGTCATGATTCACCTCTCCGGTGAGATCGAACACGTAAGAGAAGGGGGCCTTGCCCGGGGGAGGTTCAAAGGCAGAGGCAACAGCGGCTAGTGGATGGTGAGATGGATATCGACGCCTACGGATGGCGACTTACCAGGAACGGTGAGATTGGCCTGGCGGTACTCTACATCTGGCTGAGAGAGAACCTTTGGAAATTGTGCGCCAAGATAGCTGTATGGGTGAGAATGAGTCTAGTGTTAGGAGTGAGAACGGTAGACAGACGTTGTGGGAGGGGACACGGAAAACTTGTCGACGATGCGGAGGTGCTTTTTGGTGATTGAGTGATGAGAAGGAAATAGGAGAGGCGGGAGACGTACCGAGACCAAATGGGTGCCGTCTGGAGGGAGTAGGAGTGCGGCGAGGGCACGAGAGTAGGTGTTGAGGCCACCTGGAGTAGATCGGATGAGAATCGAGAGAAGGGTGAGGGAGTGAACGTACCGAAAATGATAGCGGATGGTTTGTCGCCGTTCCCAGACATGGGGATGCAAGTGGACGGGGACAGACTTGATCGGTTGTCACGGCGGTCCTTTATATGGCCATCGTCGCAGAGGCAACCAAATCTCGGGAACAAAGATTTACATTATATAATCAGACCATACAGAGCCAGCAATTAAGACAGGGCACTCCATGTACGTTACTGGCCTCCCTTCAGGTGCACATATATTGACGAAAAGTCCTTCTTCGCCAGCTCTGGACGCTGCCGGATCGCTTCTGCATAGATTCCCCTGGCAGCTTCGCCGAGAGGAAGCGCACTCTCGCTAGTCTTGCCGATGCTTATCCCCAGATCCATGTCCTACCCCGCTAATTCATTCATCACGCACGCCCACACAGTAAACAACCACCCACCTTCAACATAAGTGCCGTCGCAAAGCCGCCTTCATAGTCCTTCTCACAGGGTGGCGTCTTATCAGGAAGCGAGCTCGGCACCGGGTTGTTGACAGAAGAAGCCCAACAGCTTCCCGTCGAGCTATTAATCACACCAGCAAGCACAGCAGGGTCTAGTCCCAACTTCCGCCCGAGCAGCATAACCTCTCCGACGACGATCTGTTGCACACCGAGCACGAGGTTGTTGCAAATCTTGGCACCTAACCCCGCTCCGGACGAACCACAGTGGATAATACGCCTCCCCATTAGTTCTAGAATCGGCCGTGCTTGGAGAAAGGACGCTTCAGTACCCCCGACGAGGAATGAAAGCGTGCCTGCTTGTGCACCCGTCACCCCTGTACATAATTGTGTTCATTAGGCGGGCCACAGATTGTTCAAGCAATACAAACCTCCAGATACGGGTGCATCAATCATTCGTGCACCCCCTGTCAATATGACACCCCCGGCGACTTGGCGCGCAACACCTACATCCAATGTCGTAGAGTCGATGAACAGGGTATTTTGCGCTTCGGTATTCTTCAACGCTTTCAGCCCGGGTATAATCCCGTTTCGTTCGCAGTAGACAGTCTTGACCTGGGGTGAAGAAGGGAGCATCGTGATCACAGTCCCAGAACGATCGACAGCCCTACCAAATGTGTCTACATGAGCTGATCTGTGTGGAGCACAATTAAACCGCACAAAGTAACCTACTCCTCAGGAGTCTGGACGATATCAATACTCGCACCTGGGCACTGAGACAGAAAGTTTTGACGAAAGGTCATGGCACTTTCTGGCACCGCGTCGCACACTACAAAGTGCGAATCAGAGGACTGTGCCAACTTCTTGGAAAAGAGGTTGTAGGCCATCTCTGATCCCATGCGACCAAGCCCAATGAACGCCGTGCTCTTTGAGCGCATGACGCGACCGTCAAGTACACGGAAAGTAGGCCTCATTAATATTGTCGGCGGGGTGAGCGAAGAGGTCAGAGAAGGGATACTTTAGATCCGCACCAGTGTGCCGTGTCCCATGCACACACTGACTTGCCGAGTAATACTAATAAAGACGTACATTGGATTACATCAGCAAGTATATCCTGTTCCCGGCCAGTTTTGAGAGACGATGCTTGCTGCAGCAACATCCTTTTTCTCTCGAACAGCGATATCGCAATCCTACAACATTGGCCCACAAAATGGCAGTCGGTCATCCACACCAACACCCGCAGGATCTTCAGCTGCCGGCACGCACGTTTCACCAGCGTCCGTCAAAGTCGGTCTATGGAAGGTACAAGGGGCCACACACAAGGTCACGAGCAAGCGTGTGTCTGTCTGGACATTTGACAAGCGAGCCGAGATGGAGGGCCTTGGCCCTATGTCTAAGGAACGCGTCCTGGAGGTTATGAAGGCCGAGGTCACAGCTACGCTTACCACTATCGATACACAACTAATCACGTCGTCAGGCTGCTGCGTTGAGCAAGTTGCGTCACCCGTCCATACTTGGTATGTCCCCTCAGCATATATTATCTGGTCTACTGACAAGATATCGTGAAGAGATGGTCGAGCCTCTCGAGGAAACGCGCAATGAGCTTATCTTTGCGACGGAGCCCATTCTGTCATCCTTGGACATGTCAATACCACGAGGATCTTACTACACCCCTCTTGTCGAACTTGACGAGATTGAAGTGAGTAATAGCATTCGTGTCACCTATTTCGGTATATTTATCTTCGCCCAGTTCCAAAAAGGCATCCTTCAGTTGTGCAAAGGACTCTCGTTCTTACATTCATCGGCAAAGTTGATACACTCAAACTTGAAGCCAGAATGTGTTATTATTAATGAAGCGGTATGTCAAGTCCCTTGATAATGGTATCTCGGTTAAGTTTGTTACAGGGTGACTGGAAAATATCTGGGTTGGGGATGACTATTCCCCTGCTAACTGCCGACGGGTCACCGTCGCGGTGGGAGTTTCCCGGATTTGATGGTCGTGTCCCCTCCTACATCCAGCGTTCATTTGACTACATTGGTATTTCCATCTCCTTTGCCGTTGACTGTCAAGTTAAAACTTTACAACAGCTCCTGAATATGCTTTGGATGAAGTACTCGTCACAGCGTCTGACATGTACTCTCTCGGTGCTGTGATCTACGCCGTTCACTGTAAAGGTAAACCGCCTTTTCACAACCACGGGAGTCTCGGCACTCTGCGCGATAATGCGGGTCGCGCAGTTCCAGATATAGGGAACTTGGATGTAGATTTGCAGGGTATTTATCTTTCTAGTTCCTTCCATTTACCCGAGCCTGATATCAAACACATTGAGACCTCTTACGGTCGCTCATTACGCGAGGTTCGCAAAGTAGGCCAACTCCGGCCACTCTTCCCTCCCACCCCTTTTTCTCCTCGCTCCCAATCTCGACTTTAAACTTCTTGGATCGATCAAATTTTACGGCAAAGACACGAGAAGAGAAAATATCCTTCATGAAGGGTCTAACCGGTGTATTGGGTAAATTCTCAGAGGGTTTGAGAACACGGAAGATATTGCCATCTCTGCTTGAAGAGGTTCGCCACCCTTGGTTTTGCCGTTGTTCCAATGCATGCTGAGATGACGTGAATTGCAGATGAAAGACACACATCTCCTTCCGTACATTCTCCCTAATGTTTTCGCCATTTCAAATATTCTGTCAGCTACTCAGTTCGCACAGCTTGTTCTGCCCAGTCTTAAGCCATTGTTCACTATCAAAGATCCACCACAAAATATGCTCACATTGCTGGATAATCTTGAAATGCTACAAAGTAAAACTGAAAAAGGGGTCTTTCGGGAACGTAGGTACTGTGTTTCGGTTCCTCCATGTTATGCTGACATCTTGTGGAGAGGTATTGCCACTTGTGTATAATGCCTTGGAGTCAGAACATGCCATGGTCAGCATTTCAGTGCAGTCCGTGACGCATATATCTGATCATGTTGCACAGATCCAGGAACGAGCCTTAGGAGTGGTCCCTAACTTGTGCGAAACTATTGATTATGCGGAAGTATCTGGTGTATTGTTCCCCCGCGTAGCGGTGTGTCGCTATTCGAAGATCATCGTCGAATGTACTCATCCTCCGTAGCTGGTATTTACCAAGACCAAGCTGCTCTCAGTGAAGGTTGCCACACTGGACACCTTCCTGAGTATGGTGAAGACTCTTGATCAAGTCAGTCCACTCTCCTCATGGCACGGAGCATAGAATGAAAAGTATCGTCAGACGAATCTGACTCAAAAGCTGTGTCCTCTCTTGTCGAAGATCCGCACCAAGGAACCAGCCGTGATGGTACGTCTCCGTCGTGGCTGAGCTGCCAAACACGAGAATTTACCGCCCTTTACAGATGGCTACCCTTGCCGTCCAAGAGGCTATGGGTTTCAAGGTTGACAGAGAAGCAGTAGCAACTCTTGTCCTTCCGCAGCTCTGGTCAATGTCCATGGGACCACGTTAGTCGACTGAGGCTGTCTCATACGTGATGCTCACGCTCATTCATAGTGCTGAATGTTCAACAATTCCAGCGGTTTATGGCCGTCATCCGTAAACTTGGAGAACGGGTCGAGAAAGAACACAACCAGTTCTTGCGAGACTCACAGCGCATAGAAGACCGATCTATGCCTGCTAATGGTGTTGCAGCGCCTAACTTTGAGTCTGGTGTTGATTTCGAGACGTTGGTGGGCCGTAACCATGCTGATATAAAGCCTGATACGGTTATCGACGGCTCAAAGGGCTGGGATGATGATGTCTGGGGCAGTATATTTAATAACGGTCCTGAGGTTAGCGGAAACCTTTGAAGCTGGAGCCAATTTCTGATGATCTCGCAGACGCCTGGACCATCGGTTCCGACACCCACGACCGCCACACCAGCCATTAGTCCCCCCACAGCTCCTGTCACACAACTCCCCCAGACCCAGTCGATGCCCTCGTCTCCGCGACTTGTAACTGATACATCCTTCTCACGACCTCCACGACTTGGCGCCAAACCGATCCACTCGTCGTCATTCGATAGATCGGCCTTCTCGACACATCCGCAGCCAACCCAATCACTACGCCTGTCGAGCCCTCCTTTACAACAACCCATCTCGTCCTCTACGCTACTCACTGCTGCGTCTCAGAAGCCCAATTATAATATATCGCTCTCTGCAGCACCCCCATCCAACACCTTTTCACCCCCTCCTAGCTATACCGCACCGAACTATACTCCCTCTACGACGATTATGCCTCCACACGCAATGTCGTCACCCCCGTTACAATCATCACCGCTTTCGACGTCATCCATGTTGACGCCCATGCAACCCACGCGCGTTGTTGCCGCTAGCAAGCAGGTGACAAAGGACGACTGGAGTGACTTTGATCCTCTCAAATGATCTTGAATCATGATGTACTGTATTTACTCGCTTGCATTAGGCTCCACGTAGCCCAGCATCGATGCGAAGATTACTGTGTTGACGTCCAAGTTTGTTCGTGTTTGAGTTGCAAGTCGGTGCTCTTCCGCGAGAGGCAGTCGGTTGTCGTACTACCATGTGGTTATGAGTCTCGTTTGTTATCCTCCCCTGCATAGTTCTACTGGACGATAGACACCACGCAATCAATATGCCAGGGGGTTGCTTCTCCTCATTCCGCTCAAGCACACGTCCGAGCACGATCCTACACGCCTCTCGCGCTCTTCTAGTCACATTACTCTTCATCAGCCCTGTCTGGTCAATATGGCCCTTTTCTCCCAAACGATTCACGAAGAATGCTCTCATGGAAGCGGGTTCCATGGGATTGGATGACGGAGACCGTATAATTGCCTTTGGGGACTTCAACGGAGATCAATTGTAAGCGAACAACTACCCGCCCTCACCTCGACTCAACCGCAACCCAGCTTAGACGTGTTGACGATAGACCCGAGTCAGCAAGTCCTGTCCGTGTACCTCTGGGACCACAGTAAGCACCGTCGTCGCCGCGCCATCCCCTTTTCTCACTCTGGTCGCCAGATGCGTTTACGTTCCAGAGGCGCTCTCAACTGCGACATACGACGCCTATATTCAACGTCATTCCGGGCGATTTCACGCTGGACGGGAAACTCGACATTCTCGTCATGAGCGCCAATTCTGCAACGACGCTCAACATGGCGCTCTACCAGGGTAACCACGATGGGACGTTCCGTATGTCATTATATGCATGACTTTCTGTCGGTTTGCATCTGAGAGTTTCGAGTAGAGTCGACGCCCATATCGTCACCCTCCTCTGCGCTTCCACAACCCATCCCTGTCGATCTCGACGGGGACATGAAGATCGATCTGCTCGGAATGATCCCTTCCAGTCAGGGTCCGTCAAGTCATCTGAAGGCTTGGAGAAACACCTGGAACAGTTCCAACAGTCAACCCACACTGTTTAATCTGTGCGTCTCCAATCCCGTCGCAGATCGTCTTGCTAACTCGTTTCCAGTATCGACCCCCCCTTCAACGGTGCGCAATGCAAGTTGGCTTCTCCACACAGCAATGCCATCATTGACTTGAATGGGGACTGTCTCGCTGGTCAGCGTTATTTCCGTGGACGGAGAGTCATGCTCACATCTCACTTTGTAGACATATTTCTCGTCTGTGATGAGGGGTCTGGCCAAAAGTCATTTCAAATATGGGTGAACAACAAGGATGCGGGATTTTCTCTTGCGCAACACCAATCACTTCCGTCCGGGGTCCAGGCGATTAGCTTTGCTGATATCGGTAAGTCAGATGGTATGAATACAGACGTTGTACCAACACGCTACAGACCGAGATGGGACCATTGACATGGTGTTCCCGACATGCTCCTCCGTATCGTCCACGACCGGCGTCGGTTCCGGTTGCATGATCAACATTGCCTACAACAAACAGATACCTGTCTGCTCTTCTGCGTCCCGGACAACCGATAACCAAGGGAATCGGCTCTGCCGAACGCCCGAAGCGCTTTGCATCGCGGATCCCAAGTTCAGTTTTGACCTCAGCACGAACCGAAAGAACGATGTAAGAGGTGTCTCGCTTGTGTGCATGCTCGCCTTCATTGTCCACATTCTTTAGGCTTTCGTTCAGATTCCCTTTTCTTCGCTCGTCAACTCCCCATCGAGTTCTCTTCTTGTACTGGATACGACCTTCTCACCAGCTGTCCCACTTCCCATTCGTCTTGGGGATACAGATTTAGATGGCTTCCCGGAGCTGTTGGTAATCGCCGCGACAGCAGACAGACACACGCCGAAGCTCCTGATTTCGGAACCCTGTAAAAAGGGTCTCCCTGGGTGTGATTCCAACGGTCGGGGACGGCGCGGGTTCAGGCTCCTTGAGAAAGGTGCAGAGAGTCTGGAAGCCGTGTATGATGCGCGGAGTGTAACGTTTATTGACATGGATGAAGATGTGCGTCATTTTTCTTATCTCGTGTCTTTGTTGGAGTATAACACACTGGTACCAACAGGGGACGCTCGATATTGCTGTCCAGAGAACGGGAGCACAGAAACGTGGCACAGTAACGTTCATCCAGAACAACTTCTATTACGATGCGTTCTTCCTGAACGCGATTGGTATGTACGATCCTGTTTTTGGTACCCTGCTTGCATTGATGGTCGGAACAAGTGTTGAATGGTGCGTGCGACAATGGTTATTGCACTTTGCCGAACGGTTCAAGTTATTTGGTGAGTGTCGTACACTCCATCGTCGCGTAGGGTCTCAACGACAGACAGCCATTTGGCGTGAGCTATTCCGGGGCGTCGTACAAGTACACTGTTCTCGACACCTCTGGTCAACGGTCAGCTGCTCAAGGTGAGAGGGTCAGATTGCTGAACACTATGCACGCGTTGACGTCTTTCCAAACAGTCGGTCAGCTACCCCAAGCCGCTTACCATTCGCTCCTCTCCCCTTACTCGTTCTTTGGCCTGGGCCGGACGAACAATTATATCGAGAACCTGTTCGTGGGGTCTACGAAGCATACCGAGAAGCACTTTATCAACATGGAAGGCGTTATTCCGAATTCGCGCGTCGTCATTCATCCACCCCCTGGACTGGACGACGGACCGTGGAAACGCGAGTTGTTTTTGCGGCCCGGACAGTGGATCCCTTGGGTGACACTGACGGTCGTCGTAGCCACTGCGATATTGGCCGTCATCGTGTTCATACTGCATCTCAGCGAGAAGGTGAGTGCATCCTTGAGCGTTGTCAGTGACATGACTCAAAGGTGGACTTGTAGCGAGAGGACGAGTTGGAGAGAAGACGAGCATCCCATCACATCAACTTCGATGCGTTGTAGAGGTCACTGCAGGACTCGCTATCGTACATACTACGGCCACACAATGTTTTATTAACCGGGCACAATGAGACCGCTGTCCTATATGTACTTGCCGGTTCCACTATAGTTTATTCCGAAGTTTCCATTTGGTGTCTTTACCCTCCCCACCGAGCTTCTCGACCTGTCCTTCCATTAATAGCTTCTGGAGGTGGTGATTCACGCTGCTAGCAGCAGCCTCCCATAAATCACGAGGGTAGACTGCATATATCTTGGAGACGATTTCCCAAGTAGACCAGGTCCTTGGCGTATCTTCAGGGCCCTGATGCAGTACTTGGACGATCTGACGTTCCCTCTCCATCCGGTGATCAATGTACGACTTGATGACCTGTTTGCCATTGTGAACTACGGGCCCGTGAGCGGGATAGAGAGAGGTGTCTTCGTCTTTGTCGATGTACGATAAAAGAGAGCGAAGGGTTGATAGATATGTCCCGAGATCTTCGAACACGGCGGTTCCTTGCCCGAGGACAGAATCGGCCGTGTAAAGCACCTGTTCGGACGCAAATAGGATAGCGATAGAGTCTTCTGTATGCCCTGGAGCGTGTATTACTTGGAAAGAGGCATCCTGGGCAGACGATGTGATGGGAAAGAGTTGCCCATCGTGCAAGTCGTGGAAGAGCGCTCCGCTTGGGCTGGGGACGTACATGCCGGGTTCGATGGGCTGGATCGCGCGCTGGAACCTCTTGTCCGGGAGTACCGTGTGCGGGAACTTGTGTATCCGGGGAGGCTGGAAGGGCAGGGGTGCGTTGAGTGCGTCCCAGAGGTTTCTGAGGAGATTGAGGACGGAGTAAAGCCCCCCGACGTGGTCTGGGTGCCAGTGGGAGATGATGATGTCGGAGACGTGTTGGCGGGGTGATTTCTCGCTAGAAGCGCCGGTGCCATGCTGGAGGGCAGACTCGAGGAGGGGGACGTATCCTGGCCGCCCCTCGCCGGTGTCAATGAGTGTATACGGGGCGTTCTCACCAACGAGATAAGTGTTTGTGCCTATACGTGACTCTGTGAGAGCGCGAGGACGTCGAAAGAGGTGGCTTACCCTGCAGCGTAAACTTTCCTGGGTTCTGTGCATCATCGGGTGAGAGCGTGCTGATCTGATAGGGGCAAAGTGCCTACCTGAGCGAGGATGCGCACCACACGGTCGCTGAGCTGTTTGGAGTGGTCTGTGGTTGTAACTGTATGGTTACCGAGAGAGAACTTACCCGTACGAGGGATGCGAGCGCGTCGAGTTTGTCCATTCTCGACTGGATCTTGTCCAAGTTCTCGTCTGAGAGAATTTCCCCACGACTACCGACTCAAGTATTAGTCAGCATTCGAGTCGTTTGACCCATGGCCACCACCACACTCTCTCCCGTGACGAAAATGGCGACGAGAAAAAGGTATGTCGCTGTCGTCGTTATGTCGTATTGATTATGAGAGGTGCTGTAGGTCCCGTTCACCCTCTCCAGACCAGTCAGACGGGCCACCACCATCCACTAGGAGGAGGTCACGTTCGCCACGGCCTCGCGCCCAGTTGAACCTACCCAGGATAAGCGACGTCGACCCAGTACGACGAGCAATGCGCGAACGAGATCTCGCCGCACGCATGGCCGCAGCTGAACTCGAAAGAGTCGTAAAACCAAAGGAACAGGACAGCGCACAGAATTTGGCAGAGAAGCAAGCCGAGTTTGCAAAGCTCGTTGGCTCTCGCTCTGGTGGTGTATACATGCCCCCTGCACGACTTCGCGCTCTTCAGGCCGCTGCTGCGTCGGACAAGTCTAGTCCCGAGTACCAGAGGCTCTCTTGGGACGCACTCCGTAAATCGATCACCGGTATCGTCAACCGTGTCAATATCGCCAACATCAAACTGGTCGTACCAGAGTTGTTTTCCGAGAATCTCATCCGCGGGCGTGGACTGTTTTCCCGCAGCGTCATGAAGGCACAGGCAGCCAGTTTGCCCTTCACGCCTGTGTTCGCTGCCCTCGTCGCCATCATCAACACGAAACTCCCCCAAGTGGGAGAACTAGTCCTCACTCGACTCATAAGTCAGTTCAGGAGAGCTTACAAACGAAACGATAAAGTATGTCGTTCTTGCAGTCACCTCCCGGCCACGCGCTTACAATACCTGTTAGATCGTCTGCAATTCGACCACCACCTTCATTGCACACCTCGTCAACCAAACCGTCGCACACGAGATCATCGCACTTCAAATACTCGTCTTGCTACTCGAACGCCCAACTGACGACTCCATCGAAATTGCTGTTGGGTTCACTCGTGAAGTTGGCGCATTCCTCGCGGAAAACTCACCAAAAGCAAACGCAACCGTTTTTGAGCGCTTCCGTGCAGTTCTCAACGAAGGGACCATAAGTCATCGTGTGCAATACATGATCGAGGTCCTTATGCAAGTGCGCAAAGACAAATACAAGGACAACCCCATCTTGCCAGAAGGCTTGGATCTAGTAGAAGAAGATGAGCAGATCACTCACCAGATCCAATTGGAGGATGATTTACAAGTCCAAGAGGGATTAAGTAAGTTGACCGGTTCACCGATTACTACGAAGACTCACCCGTGGCACAGACATCTTCAAGTTCGACCCCAATTATCACGAGAACGAGGAGAAATACAAGGAGATCAAAGCTGAGATCCTTGGAGAAAATTCAGACGAAGAGTCTGGTACCGAGTCGAGCGAGGAAGAGCAGGAGGAGGAGGAGGAAGGCAAGTGGTCCTCTACCTTGAGCAGCAGTAGCACACTATACTCACGAATCCACACAGCCGTCGAAGATAAAGAGGGTATTGAGGACTTCACCGGGACCAACTTGGTGAATCTTCGCCGAATAATATACCTCACCATCATGAACGCCTTGAACTACGAAGAAGCAGTACACAAACTGCTCAAGGTTCAACTAAAAGAGGGCGAAGAGGTATGTCCGTAGTCTTAATAAATCACAGTACTTGATCAAGTCCGTCTTTCAGATTGAACTCATCAACATGATCATAGAGTGCTGCTCTCAGGAGCGGTCGTACTCAACCTTTTACGGGCTCGTTGGCGAACGTTTCAGTAAACTCAACCGTGTTTGGATGGAATGCCTTCAACAAGCGTTTGGTAACTACTACCATACGATTCACAGATACGAGACGAACCGGTTGCGCAACATTTCCCGTTTCTTTGGGCACATGCTTGCCACCGATGCCATCTCCTGGACTGTTCTTGAAAACATCAATATGAACGAGGAAGAAACGACCTCCAGTGCCCGTATCTTTGTGAAGATCATGATGCAAGAGATGATGGAAAGCATGGGCTTGAACAATCTCGCGGAGCGGTTCAAGGACGAGGAAATAAAAGCTATGTGCAAGGGCATGTTCCCGATGGATAATCCCAAGAACACGCGATTCTCGATCAACTATTTCACGAGTATCGGTCTAGGCACGTTGACGGAGGAGATGAGAGAATATCTCAAGGTGAGTCTGTCTCCTTTTGTGTGCCTCGATGCCCTTTGTTGAGGATGATATTTAGAACGCGCCTCGTCTAATCATGGAGCAACGTCGCGCGATGCTCGAACAAGAGTCCTCGTCGTCTGATTCGGATTCGGATAGCGACTCGGACACGAACACGAACACGGACTCCGAGTCAGAGTCGGATTCAGATTCAGAGCCATCCGACTCGCCGTCGTCCGTCGACCCGAGACGCCGACTCCGCAGGACCCCCACCCCGCCCCGTCGTGAGAGGGACCGGAGCCCTGACCGTGACCGCCGCATAGACGTGCGGCGCGGTAGGGACGACAGTCGAGACAGAGACGACTCGCGGACGCCGCCTCCACCACGGCGTACTCCCTCGCCACCACCGCGGTACCGCGACGACCGTCCGTCGGGTCGACGTGATTCGCCGCCTCACCGTCGTCATGCCTCGCTTTCACCCCGGCCGAGGGACGATGGCAGGCGTGACCGTGACCAGGATCGGGACATGGACCGGCGCCGGAGGAACGATTCGCGTGATCGTAACAGGGATTACTCGAAGAGGGAGGACAGGTATGAAAGAGACAGCCAGCGCAGGGACAGTTACAGGCGTCGGTCCGTCTCGCCAGACAGACGACGTATGGGCTCGGAGGAAAGGGACTATGGCAATCGTAGGCGATGAGGGCGGAGGGAAGATTGGTTTGTGTTATCATCTTACCTATGCTCGCTGTAGATGGTATTAGGTTGTTCGTTCTCGAGGCTGTTGTGATACACCGAAATCATATTGTACCACATGGTTAATATTCTGAAGCCAGGGCTTGTGTGTTGCAGACCATCGTAGAAGTTGCTACTACATATAAGAATTGGGGAATGATACATCGTTCACAGTATATACAAGACTCAGAGTATTGGATGGTATCCAACTGCGTGCTCGTCCACATCATCAAGTGAGAAGCTTGCAAAGTAAGCTTGTAACAACGAAGAGAAGGAAAGTCGGGACTGTGGCCCCTGGTGCCGCAGCACTGGCTCCCGGGACAGGAAGGAAGTGTGACGCTTCCTCCTTCTGTTCGGTGGCTGATTCCTGTAGCGTCGTCGATGAGGATTGTCACATGGAAGAAAAGTTCGAAGTTAAGTACCTTGAAGACGGCGATCCCGACGAGGACCCCGCCAGCAAAGAACACGAACGCCTGCAACAGCCAGATGACGCCCCAAACTGCGGAGCCGTTCAGAAACCCTAGTCAACGAGGGGGCGCGTAAGCACGAAGACGAACCCTGGGATGGAAAGCATCCACAAATGCGAGCGAATGCAGAGGCGTCCGAATTGTTTACTTTGCGGGCGATGGTATCGTCTACCCTGGCTGTCAGTAACCTGTAAGGAAAAGATCGACCCATACTGACCAATCACGTCCCAAAGAACATACAAATCCGACATCACGCCGATAAACAGGATCTACAACACATACTGAGTGTGATCGTCGCCCACGTATGAGAAAGATGCGTACGAAATATCGAAGGGCTACGCCCTGTGCGACAAACCAGAACATAACGATCACTCCAGACATCCCAAGAATAAGCACCCATGTCCTATCACACAGCGAGCTCAACGCAGACGAACGCAATACAAAATCATGACACACGTACAACCAATTCTTTCGCGCCCACCAGAGCGTAAACAAGAAAAACACGGCAAGGACGAGACATGCGACCTTGCTCGCGTTGGTATCGAATCCACAGGCGATCAAGCAGGCGCCGATGAGCGACGAGCCGAGATAGCCCGCGGGGAGCGTGATCCAGGGTATACCACCAGACATGCGCGTCTCGCCTCCTTCGTCGGCTGCATCACACCTAGCATGAGCGCTCGTCGGTTCAGTGTAGAGAAATCGGCGCGTTACTGACGGTCCAGTTCCACAGAGTGGATGGTCGCACAGGTCAACAGGCCAGTGATTGCGTGGCTCATCTATGAACGAAATACGTCTTTGGGCGGCCTTGGGATGGTGCATGGCGCGTACCTCGTGGAAGCCCACCGTGAGCAATCTTTGAAATGGGTTAGTCTACTAAACCATGGAGTCGAGGGTGCTGGTGCGACATACTTGAAGGGATAAACTAGTCAGGCAGATTAGCTGCGGTCGCCGTATAGGGTGGAGAAACTAACTTATCCAGCTGAGTATGGGTACATGCCTCGAACGCGATCGTCAGGTTTACTGAAGCGAGTTTGGAGCCGTTTCGGACGCTCACCATAGAATAGCTATAATGATGACATAACAGCCAGCGACAATGAGAGTGTTTCTCTGCGTAGTGTTGGGCGTAAGCTGCGTGCGCACGTCTCTAGGATACAGATAGTCATGGTCATGAAGGATAGGCATGTTGTGGTCGTGAAGAAGGAAGAGGGTTACTGTGTGCTCAGCGTGCCCAAATACATACAACCAAGTTTCGACAGGAGCGTCGTGATTGGCCCGTCGAACGTTGACAGATGGAGCTCGACCCAACACAAAAGGCAGCCAAGAGTTTGTTGAAATTCGGGACCGACTACGTAAAAAGTCATGAAGTCCGGAATCGGTATACAAGAACAACAGACCACAAAGCCCAGCGCGTACGACAACAATGGGAAGCCGAAAAGCCTCACTCCCAACTTATCGTTAATACGAAACGTGTCTGGTCTCTCGCCCGTCAAAGAATATCTCCCAGGCGGAACGCCAGAAGCACGTCCAAGAGTTGCTGGCTATCGCGACCGGAAAAGTCAAGGACATTTGCACTCAAGCACGACGCTAGCAGAATCACACAGACGAATGTGAGATATGGAGGTCAGAGGGGAATTAAATGGATCGGGTCGCAAAAGAGCTCAAGGGTCACTACAAGGCGTTGTCTCAGAGCAAGTACTCCACAGTGAGTGTTATGTACTACCCAAGACTCAAGTGCTCAAGCTCCGAATCCGGCCCCAAGTTTCTAGCCGCGAAACTTATCAGGCTCCGTCCAGCGCACCACGCCTCGATACTGTTAGAGTTCCAGTTACATGTTCTCAAACTCTTCCTACATCGAGAAGCCTCCAATGTGCTCTTGAACTCTACCCAAACGCTTACGAACGCCCGATCCTGCTACGAGATTTTTAGGGCGAGGAGGCTGTTTTCTTTCCCACTAGCTGAGGAACTGCCCAAGATATCGAAACTGCGAAAAGGGGACTTCGTGAGCTGCCCCACCACCCTCACGCCAGCGATTAGATTTGACACCGCGAAGATTTAATAATCCTGACAAAGGAACCGTTACTGTGGGAGCTCTAAGTGGGGTTGATAGCATCGAAGAGGAATCTGAGCGAGAGAAACTGCGCAGAGAAATCTCTTCAAACGGTTGGTTGTTGAGCTTATACGCATGTTTCAGCCCTCTAACAGTTACGCAAGTTGCCAAGATGTTCTAGCCGAAATGGTGTGGCCGTCCGAGTATACTTTTGGACATCGGACATACCATTCCAGGACCAGAAACATATCACGAAAGTGATAAAGCCCCATGTCAAACGGACGTGTACGGACAAGGAGGCACAACTGCTATTTGCGGCACTCGACATCATCTAGTATGATTTCTGTTGGATTTCCGCGGACTCCTTACTGCGAAATCTCTCGTGCCTGACATTACATATATTTCGTCGCTCGCAACGAGTCCTCGAGGCAGACGCTCCCTTTTCCATCCCATCGCACCACGCTCACTCCTGCGCAAATTGCCGTGATAGCCAAAACAGACGGCATACGCGCCAAGACCAGCAAAAAGACAACGCAGTCAGAGAGAGCGAAATACGGAAAATTGCTAGCGAGATCCTTATCCAGTTCGTGGCAGAGAACGGCGCGGAGACAGCAAGAGATACTCGTGGAAGCTTGCTCGTGCTGGAGATCATGCTATACGCCGAAGGAGGTCAATTTTATTTTCTTGCTTGTTCATACGGATTCTTGACACTCCTTACCGGAAAGTCATCCGCGGTGAGAGCCCGCGTCGAGGCCCTCGCATCCTCTTACCCATCGGAAGATCCTGCACGACCGCATCCGATTGATCCTTCTCGCATATACAAAAGTCTGCCCCAGGGCGGACACTTCTCTCACTCGGGACAGTCGTACGCTCTTCCGCGTTCTCATCGTCGGGAAGGACACGACAATTGCGCTCGCTCAGGGTGATGGCACCTTCGTTATTGCCGAGCTCTTGAGGCGAACATGTGGGGAAGGCAGCAACGAGGAAAACAAGGTAGTTAGAGACCTGTTCGACGACACTTTCGTGGCTCGAGTGAGGTCAGCTCGGCAGAGGGTAAGAATGTACTCGTAAAGATCAATGCTCCGTCGTAGGTCTGGCATCGCTGGAGGTCAATCTTTATATCAAAAGCCCCGCTACTGTCGAGGCTCGAAAAAGTCTGAGATTTGCAACAAGTAACAATCATCTTTTCCCAGTCGACCGTACAAGCTGACAGTTATAGTTTCATGCACGTGAACATCTGCGATGCGCAGTCCGCCGGCGGCAACTGAAGGGGCGGGTTCAAAGTGCCATCCACACTCTTGATACTTTGGATTGCGATCCCCGCAGTGGTACGTTTTGCTGCGTGATATATCATCTTCGTACCAGCTGCTTATCTGACCAATCGCGCTATACTCGGTTCAGAGAAAGTGAACCGCGACTCGGACGGATTCGAAATCTGAACCTGGGTACAGTATTAGTAATAGCGCAGCTTCCTCAGGGGCCGCACGTCTGAACTCAAACTCTTACTCCTCTCCAACATCATTGATAGCTCGTTCAGACGCACAACGTTCAGCGCTCAATATCAGCCATCCATTGCAAGCAGCACCGTGACGCACACTTGGTAGCTGACATACTGTCATTGAATTTTTGTGCTGCGCATCATGTCGCAGTTATACAGTGAGGTCTCCAAGCATATTCGTACCCTCACTACTGTCCTAGAGAGGCTGAAGGCACGATGCGGCCCAGATATCACCTACCACCATCGAGAGACACCTCGGATCCTTAATTCCTTCATCACCCTCCTCACATGCGGAGATGAGGATACTGCAACAGCAGCAAAGGTTGTGGCGGCAATGGGCAGGTTTGAAAGAGATGGAACGGCGCGAGTATTGATCGCTATCAACTCGAAATCGACAGTGTCTACCTTGAGCGTCAAAAAGATATCCAAGGCTGCCAAATCATTCAAGGAGGTCGTCAACGGGTAGGTGTGAACAACTCACCTGAAGCCCCTCTCTCATATTTTGACACTTGCAGGAGCCCAGACCCTATGTCTCTGCAGGATCATATTGCAGACATATGGGCCGCACTTGAAACCTATGACAAAATGGCGCCGGATGCAGCAGAGGACTACGAGGCTTTTGCGCGATTTATAGTCTTGCGCAGTTTTCGAAAGCTTGCCGCACAGTTCGATGAAGACAAGCTATTCTTTGGCGGCCGCAAGTTGTCTGAAGTCATCCGCAAGTGGAAACCAGATCCACTCAGTGACCTTCCTCCCCGATGGATTCCTATTCCTCAATCGTTGCGCAATGTCAGCCCTAACCTTATGCCCGAGGAAGGAGTACGTGAAGTAGGTGACCGGGTGGAATGGGAGCTATCAAACAGAACAGTACCATCATGGGCCATTCTCCTCTCAAGCATGCTTGATACGCTGGGCATATGCATTGAAAAAGCTAGGGCTGTCCTGAAAAGAGATGTCCCAATCAAGGAGCAATCTTCCCTGATCTCTGATGTCCATAACTGGTACAACCTTCTCTATGACTTCATCTTTTGGAAGCACCAAGTTGTTCCATTCCTCTTGAAGAAGACAAACCTCTCACAGCACCTTTGCCAGTCAATGCATGACATAGATAGTAAGTATTCACTTGTCAGTTTTTCTCTTAGCTGATTATTGTGGTCTGTAGTGGAAAATGCAGAGGATAGGCTATCTATGCATACATGTAAAGTGAACTGAATAACTTTCAACAGAATGTGCAGTAACTGCAGAAGATGCAGAAGATGCCAGTGCAACCATCCTTCACTATCTAAAAGCAGTTGTAGCTTGGCCTGCTGCTTTGAACAATCTGTGTTCAAAATCCTGCCTAAAGCAGATAGCAAGAAATCTTTTTATTGGGCTTGTTGAAGTCTCACATGACTCCTCAATGCTAACAGCCAGTGAACTCATAGAATTGTTTCAAGCTGGTCTTCCCCCAAAGGAGATGAATGTGGGACAGATGATTGACATTTTGAGAAAACAGTACACACTTGCATTTCCTGGAGCAGTCTATGCCGAGGCAACTCTTGCAGGGCTTTTTGCCTACAGTCATCATGGTGAACACTACAATTATGGGGGTAAAATTGAAGGGGAGGGTTCCCTGGACAAGTTTCTTGGAGAAAAGGTATGATGCAAGTTATTTGGTATTTTCATCTCATTTATGCATTATTTCTAGGACAACACCTTTGACACCAGAACTATTGCAGTCAGCAACTTGAAGAAGTGTTGTTGGTGCTGCACAAGGCTTGCAGTACACCTTGAGGAGGAGTGAAGCATTTACATCTCACTACCTGAAACACAAGGCTTACTATCTGCATGGAATCCCCCTGCTTGTGGGATCGATATCTCTTTGCTGTGGCGGATGGAGCAGGAGTTGTGGGCAGAATTGGACAAGATACTCTTGGAAAAGGTCATCTCTGAATCCTGACAGTATAACTCTTTTTGGTGGAGAGCAAGGACAATAGGAAGCTGTAAATGCCTACAAGAGCCACTGGCAGCCCAGGCTTTGAACCTTGTGGGCCGTGAGCCTAGGGCCTGAGCCCCATATTAGAGTGCAGGGATACGAACACGACGCGTCCCGAAAGTCTTGCGCTCGCGCTGTGTCCATATTTGGAAAGTCGCGGCTCAGGTAGCGGTTGCACTGTCGAAGCTTAAGTGCGCCATCTTTGCGTTTCGTGGCTCTGACTCGGAATTACTTCTGTGTTGCCTCCAGTTGATATACAACATATACGAACAGTTCGACTCGCCGAACCGTTCAATGTTGGGGTGCTGTCATGCGAGTGCGACTGCAGTGTAGTATTTCCATGTTAGCGCAAGTGGTGGTGTGTAACTCACTAATTCTCGACAGATTTAGAGTCGTACAAAGTCATGAATTCCAGAATCGTAAGGTAATGATGACAAGTTACAAGAACAACAGACTAAGGGTAGCACAACACGCTGGATATAATTAGAGGCGACAAGTGATGTAAGGGAAATAGAAAAGAAAAAACTCAAAGCTCCTCGTCGTCGACATCCTCGCCCCTGTTCTTGCGTTTTATGCGATCCTTCTTTGCCTGTACAAGGAAATCGCAATCAGTAAACATGAATGATCACAGGATTCATATCAGGCCGTACCTTACGCTGCTCAGCAGCGGTAATCTTCTTGGCCTTCTTGGTGTCGATCTTGTTACCCATGGCATCATATTGATCTTCATCGTCTTCCTTCTTGTCAATGCGAGGACCGGATCCTTGTCCTTCGACCCAGTTGTGGCCAGAAGCCTCGAGGCGACCATCGCGCATGGCCCACACCCTGGAGAATGTTGATTAGAGACTGCCATGCCCAATGACGGCAACTAGCACTTACTCAGAGCAAATGGACTCAGAGAAGTCTCGGTTGTGGGTGATGATGAGAACACCACCCTCGAAGACCTTCAAGGCCCCAATCAGAGCAGCAAGGGACTCACGGTCAAGATAATCTGTACACGATATAAGGCAACCACATTTTCGCTTCAGCACAAGTGGACATACTGGTAGGCTCATCCAAGCACATGATGTGAGGACGACGCCAGGTCGCGGCACCAAGAACGATCTTGACCTTCTGCCCACCAGACAGACCACGCATAGTGTTGTGAGACACGAACTCAGCCTCCAGACCGAAGTCAGCAAAGTGCTTCTCGATTTCACGACGAACGAGAGGGCGAAGCAAGCCGAGACGTTGGGCTTCGCGCGTGTCGACCTCCAAGACTTTCTGTGAGAGGAAGCCGTTTGAAAATTGGGTCAAATAACAATCAAGGCAAAACTGACCTTCTCAAAGCCACGTTTGACAAGCTCATCACGAGAGATCCAGAGGTTCTCCGAAGAGCTAAGATTCTTAAATGAGACCTCATACTCGTACGACTGCTTCAATTTCCTGCGGGCGACGATCTCCTCGATCTGTCTCTTTTGTCCCTCGTGGATGTAAAGAGCACCATCCTTCATCTTCTGTGCCTCGACTTCGGAGATTTGACGACTGGCCTTGCCCATTTCTTCCAAGTCCTCACCAGTCTGGTAACGCCAGAGCATGTACTCGAGAGGGGTCTTGTCGAGATGGTTGTCGATGTGGTGGAAGGCGTGTTGGGCAACGTAACCGATCACCAAGTTAGGGTGCTTCCAGATTTCACCACCTTTGTTGGGTTCCGTCTCTCCAGTGAGTAGTTTGACCAACGTCGACTTTCCGGAACCGTTGGGGCCGAGAATAGCGACACGGGAAGAGAGCGATACTTGCAGGGTGATGTCGTACAACTGCTGCACGGGTTGTGAGGGGTACTGGAAGCCAACCTTGCGCATCTTAAGCAAACTCTTCTCCTTGGTTTTGACACCTTCGAGGAGCGGAGGGTCAGGAAGCTTGAACTTATAGTCCTCAGCGGCCTCAAGAGTATAATACGACCTGGCCTCGGGTACTTGCTTCACAAAGGCCTCGAGATTGCCACGGTACTTCCGAAGCTTGAAGCGGTTGAGGTGAAGGACGTCGGAGATGGTGTTGTTGAGGAAACCGGAGTCATGAGACACGATGACTATGGATAGGCTTAGTATATATGTCTCACTTCATGTGGGGAAATACGTACTCGAAGTGCAGTGTTTCAATGAGACGAGATAGTTTTCGAGCCATGCAACGTTTACCACATCCAAGTGGTTAGTGGGCTCATCGAGGAGCAGAATGTCGGCCTTGAAAAGCATGGCTCTGGCAAGAGCGAGCTTCATTTTCCAACCTCCTGACAAGCTGCCGATTGCATGCTTCTGGCGCTCATCGCTGAAACCGACGGAGGCGAGAGTTTCGACGATCTCTGCCTCAGCAGCGAGAATACGGTTGTCGGACAAAATGAATTGTAGGACGGAAGTCTCGGCCTCGCTGCCGTCAATATCATGCTCGACGTAGAAGGTGCGAACTTCGTCAGGGGATGGGAAGCCCTCTACCTGACCGTTGGTGATAGCCCGCATGAGGGTGGACTTGCCGGTACCGTTCTTTCCGCAAAGACCATAACGGTGGCCACGTTTGAGACGAAGGGTGGCAGTGTTGAGAAGGATCTTGGCACCGTAAGCGAGGGAGAACTGGCAATTACACAAGTCTTCGCCTTCCTCATCATCGTCGGCGACATCCTCGTCATCATCGCCGGCAGAAGCTGAACGGACAGCCCACTCCGACGTGACAGAGAGAGGATCAGGGGAAGGAGCAACGAAGGACAAGTAAGGAGCAAGGGTTCCCCACTCCGAAATATCGAAGTTCTTGGCGTTCACCAAGTTTGCAGCGAGGCCGGAAGCATAGACAATAGTGGCGTCCGTGAACCCAGGAGCACTCGCGCCGAGCTTCTTGTAGACAGCGGAAAGTGCCGATGCCAGCTGAGAAGGTTCGACAACCTTCAAAGGAGGAAGGTCGGTGCCATCGCCCTCAGGGACTTCACCAACTTGACGAAGGGTCGCAATTGCCTTGCCAACGACACCACGTGCTTCAGGGTCACCAATCGAACTCTCGACCTTGATAAGGCCGGGAAGAAGCTTAGGCAAGAAGGGGCGAACAGTGATTGGAGAGTCGACGAGTTTGGACATGTTGTCCACGATGCTAAGTGTGACATGAATAACTTTGATGCGATCATGCACAGAACATGATTGACTTACACTGCAACTTTGCGTTTTGTCGCGGTAAGCTTCTCGTTGACACCACGGGACAAGAGAGGCACCATAAGAGAGAGCGTGGGAGAATCTACTTCAGAAACGAATGTAGTGGCCGAGAGGAGTTGAACAGTGTTGGTGACCTCCTCGACCGGGTTAATCAAAGCCTTGATAAGAGCCGGAATAAAGCGTTCAATGTCCTTGTTGGAAATCAAAGCACAAGACTTTTCAAGCGAATCACGAGCCGCCTTCTTCACGTCGGCCTTGGTATCCCAGATAGCCTCGGAGAGGACGGGGATAATATCGGGCATGAGGCGAGCGGTCTGAGCGGGAGCGCTGACAACAAGCTGGTTGAGGATGACCAAAGCTCCCGTTTTGACCTGCCATTTTCCGGCCGTTCTGATCTGGTGAAGGAGAACGGGAAGAAGAAAAGCAGTAGCCCAGGGGTTCATCGTGGCAACGAACTCCCTGACGGCTTCCACTGCCGCGTTGCGGGCGGCAGGCATCTTGTCGGCAAAGCCCTCGATAAGGGCAGCGTAGAGACCCGAGCTGACGAAAGTGGGCTCAAGGGCTTTGGTTGCACCAGCCTTGGCGAGTGCGACGATAGCATCGGCTGCGCCCTCGCGAGCAGCCGGCGATTTTTTGTCAGAGAGCGCCTTGAGAGCGGCATCAGTAAGACCGACTGCGCTGATGGCAGTAGGTCCATTATTTTGAACAGCAGAAGCGAGCGCCTTGGCAGCGGCGCCACGGGAGGCTTTGTCCGCGGCGAAGAGGGCAGCAGCGTCGGCTTGACCGTCGACAACACCCTTGAGCGAGGCGGGAGAAGGAACAGCAGGAGCAGTTGCGGTAACAGCAGGCATTTCTAAAATCTGCGATAGATGAGAGGGTGGGGGACGCCAATGCGCACAAACATACCTATTGACTGTGTAGGGTGACCGTAAATTTTCTTCTATGCTCGAAACGTAAGAAAGGCGGAACAAGGAACGCTCTATAGTCTATAATGCCTGGCAGGAGATCAGGGGACAAGCGCTAGGGAAAGAGGGCGACCGAGCACGGACCTCTATGTGAGCAGAAAGAGAAAAGAAAAGTGAGCGGGGATGTAGAGAAGCGATTGACAGACCCCCTTGTTAAATACCTGCCATCACATGCGGACTTTGAAAAAATTATACAAAAAATGCCGGGAACCGGTGCAACGAGGAGCGGTGCGGAACAGCCTCAAATCAACATGTTTGGTACCATTCCATGATGTGAGATAAGAACATGGCCGTCTACAAATCATTCATTCACATCTAACTTGGCGAAGCTTAGCGGCGTGAAAGCCTGGTCGGAAATAAATTAGCACGTGTGTTACACGTTGAAATCAGGATAAAAATGACATACGTATCCTCCGCCTTCGTAGTGCTTGCTGTTTGCCTCGACCCAGTGGAGCCGAAGAGCATGCAAAAACGCCCCGAGACCCTAATTTAAACGAGACCGATCCATGATCAGACACGACGCAGTTCATCGGGATCGATACCCACCTCCATGAGACACAAAATAAACACAGTCAAAGAGAACCACATCACACCCGTGAACGCAATTGCGATCATGCCAGAGATCCCCTGCATCCCTAGAACTTTTTGCAGGGTCATGCTCCACAAAACTTCCGATAACTGCGCATGGGCTAGTGACAGTGCCCACAACCGCAGGTACGAAGCCGTATGCGAGATGCAACCGAGACAGAATTCAATAGTGTGGATGATCTGATGAATCACAACATCGCTAAAATCGTGCTGTCGGCGATAAGATGTATCAGCGATACGACACCCACACAGGGTCGAGTCACTTACATGTTCTTCTTCCTTTTCTTCAACGATTACCCGACCATTACCCTCTTCCTCAATTTCCAAAACTTCGTCGGAGCTCTCACGAGGAGCGTCATGATGACCGAGCCCCACATATCCTTGACCCTGAATGTTCTGCATCTCCTTCCAGAGGAAGTACGGCTTCATGCATAGCATCCAAGGAACGCAGATCATGGCAAGGAGAAGCAAGACAACTTGTACAAATGCTTGTCCGGGATATAGCTGACTGCTTGCATTGACCGATCCAGGGGATAGGAACATCGCAATCAGCATGTTCAACAGCGATGGGGGACCCGTTGATGCATCTGACCAATCAATCGTCCATTTGTAAAAGATACACACGGCCAGGTATCCAAATATTGACTGGAAGAAGATCATTTGAGGAATGAAATTTGCGTAAATGTCCAGCGGACGCTTCAACTTGATGTGATTGGGTAGTTGCAGGCATAAAGCAAACGTCATCTGAAATGGTGTCAATCTAGGCCGTGCAGTGGAACCCACAACCCACGTACATGAATCACCCCAAGAACGATCGCCATTTTCATCTTGTACGAGTTCGTGAACACCAGGGCATTATTCGCACCATGCCAGCCTGGGTCCAAGCCAAAGGTATAAACGTGTCCATTCGAGACGCCACGAACAACACTCCCATTGGTTTCCGGGAAGTCCCATCCAGAGTGCCAGATGTGAAGAGACTTGGAGAATATGTCATTGTACATGAGGCCGGTGTAGACGGAGAACAACCCCATCAGAAGAATGATGTATCGCCCGCTGCATGCACGTTAGTACGTCAAGCACCTTCTGGAACGCTCCATGGTGACCTACAAGAAGAATAGTCCTACCATCTGAAGCGAGAACGTGAGTGAGGAGCAGTTTTCGGAAGCTATTGCTCACCTCATCGAGAGCTTCCTTCGCCCACTTCTTCTCGTTCATGATCATGTAGAGAGCAGCGAATAAGATGATCAGACCATGTCCGATGTCACCAAACATCACGGCGAACAGGAACGGAAAGGTGATAATGGCAAACAGGGCAGGATTAACTTCTTGATAGGTCGCAATTCCATAACTGTCCATGATGGCCTGGAATCCTTCCGTGAATTTGTTCGTCCTGTTGAAAGTGGGCGGTGTCTTGTTGGTGCGGAGCTCATGTAAGATTGGTACAACCCCGGTTCCAGATTCCTCCTAGAAAGCGCATTGACGGACGACCACACATTGACGTGCAAACGACATACCGTAGCATGACCAAGAGCAACTTGTATCTTGGCAATATCTCTCGTCGGACACCATCCTTCGGCTACCAGTGTCTTCCTCCGCACATCATAGTTGAAGAGATTCATCGTCTCATAGATCACCTTCTCTTTCCGGACTACATCCTGCCATCGCGCAAGCCTCTCCCCAATTGTCACGAGCTCAGCGCGCCTATTGGCCCCAGTGTTGTAGAGGATAGTCTGAAGATCCTCTAGACGAGCGGTGACCTCACGAAGCGAGTCGGAACGCTTGTCGGCATTGGGATCGATAGGATACAAAGTAGCACCCATCGACTCGGCAACCTTGCGAATCTTGGCAAGTAACGCGTCACCATGCGCAAAGATGATAAACACGTTTTTGCGTGTCTCAGCGCCAGTCGCAGGATCAACAAACGGCTCCACGATGTCTGTATGGTTCATGTAGAGGTTGCCCCTCAACACACGCCAAAGAACGCGTTCGAATGTCGAGATACGGGCTCTATCGATAGTTCCGGCAATGAACCTAGAGCACGGTTTCAGTAAAAAAAAAATAAGATACGAAAAAAATGAACGTACTCCAAGTCGAATTGGACTCCCGACGAATACTGATTCTCGCGATCATCATGCTGGAGAAGAGGAGCTGAGCTATCATCAAAGGAGGTCCTTATATCCGACTGATGCGTTTCGGCCTTGAAGAAGAGTGATAAGTATAAATGCAGGCTACCATCAACTTGACTTACCTTTTCAAAGAAGCCCGCAGTCTCCCTCAAGACGTAGCGCGCCTCGATAAGCTCTTTGGTACGCTCGCTGAGCAGCTTGTAACTATCATTCATCTGCAAAAGCCTAGTCTCTTGCTCTGCTAACGTGACGTCGAGCTCGTCGATGCTGTGTGCTGCACTCGGTCCGACAGTAACAAGCGGTGCCGAGTCATAAAGAGGACGGATCGGTATCACGTCCTTTTCCTTCTCGATCTGAGACGCGAAGAAACGAACACGACGTGCCATGTCCTCGAATCTCCTGATTTCACCAACGAAGGAGCGTTGGAAAGGATTAACGGCTGGGTTCAGCTAAGGAAAAGTGTTCGTGAACGGGTATCCGAGAAGCAGATATATCACGAACATCCTTGAACTGGACGTCTCCGAGCTCCCCAAGCTCGGCAACTGTATCATGAGCTACTTCGGTTGGTATATAGAGCTGTACCAAGCTCATCTCTTCCGAGCCTAGATGGTTTTTGTTAGTACCAAAAAATGCACACAGTATTTGAACCATACGGAACATCGAGGGGTACTCATCTCCCATGATTGCAGGAGGTGAGTACGGATACGAATAAGTTCTAAAGAAAGGGTTCCGAACAATGCAGTTGACTGCGTAACAAGTAGAGATGCTGTTTGACCCTGTTTGGCAACCACACAAGTCGCACGTGCCATCGATATCATCATGCGCCGGAGTTACAACGGCTACAGTTACAGTAACATAGATGTAGGTAGGTATTTGAAAGACTACATGGCGTACATAGAGAGATGGAATGTAGTTTGATGCAGTTCAACTTGTGCCTCGTGTTATCTACACGGGCAGATCCAATGTGTGTGGTCAAATCGTGATGTCCATCCTGCCGCGATCGCATGCAATGTTCTGTATGAAGAGGTGGAAGGAACGTGGAAAAAACAGCTAACAACCATTCGCCATGGAGCAAAGGATCGCCAGCGGTTCATGCCAAGGATCCTGGGTGGCCCACCTCCGAAACAGAGGGTACCCGTCTCAAATTCTGGTCCGAGTCGTAATCATTTCGTCACCCAGCTCGTCCTCTACATCCTCCACGGCATCGGTTGGGGGATTATAGTCTTCTTCTTCTAGCTTCTGCTTCGCGATGGATGCGAAACCATCTTCAGTCTCGTCCGTAACCTTTTGGTTGGTCTGGTCACCTGGAGGTTCGGTGCACACGTCCATCTGCTCCTCCGCTGCCCTCCGACAACTACACAATCGGGCGAGGCTCATCTCGTGGCTTGGATCGCCCAAGATAGCGCGTGCCCGTTCCGCAGCAAGACCTTTCGACAAAGAAAGATTGCTTGCTGTAATGGGACCCGCGACGACCTGTTCGTGAACGACGACCGCGACGCTGTCGTTTCGTCGAAGTTCTGCATTGCTCTGACTCTTTCTACAAGGAAAGAGATAATCGTCAGTTCTTATCAAAGATTGATTATTGGGTACTTGCTGAAATGCAATCCTCTTGCAACCCTCTGTGGCAGCCCAAACCATCAACTCCGACACCGGATCCCTCGGAAGGGTGGTGGTGAGCACTGCCAACACGTCACTCATCACAACTTCGACGACTGAGGCAGTCGTCTCGAAGTTGTAAGCACTGTCAACAAGGACCGCGCCAACAAGGCTCTCCAGCACGTCACTCAGTGCTTTGGGAGGATCGTATTTCCACCCCTTGAGAATTGCATCTTCGGGAGACAGGGTCTCGAGGAGGGGAACATGTCGAGTAATTGCAGTGCTAAGTTCGACATTGTTGATGAGCAGATGTTTGTGTAGCCCAAGACGATTGACGGCGACGGATGCAAGGGTAGGTCCGCAGACAGCACGGGAGCGAGCGGCAGAGAGTTGACCAGACGTGGCATCTGAAAACTTGTGGTAAAGGTGACGCATTATGACCAAGTCAATCACCGCTAAATTTGGGGTGAGCATTGAGATGAGCTGTTCCAGCATTATCAGACTTACCATCACCGAGAAATTCCAGACGCTGATATGATGATCCGGCAGACGTAGTAAACGATGGGTGTGTAATCGCCTCGACAAGTAACTCGCCACGATGGAACTCGTACCCTATCTGGGCCTGTAGATCTGCGAAAACGGGCGGTACGAGGGATGTTTCTGGTGGTCGAGAGTAACGGAGTGACCACGGGAGAGGACCCCCCATCGATAGCCCCAGTGCGTCGCCCGTCCGTAAAGCCATGTCAATGCCCCCAGTCAAGAATGCCGCTCCAAGAGTCGCCTCCATGCAATCCTGCAAGCTGCGACGGGGATACTCTCTGTGTACCTTGTGCTTTGCTTGCATGAGGCAATCTACCACGTCCGAGTCCTCGGGTATCGTATACCTCCATAAATGTAGGCTTTGAGCCTCGGATGTGAGAAATCGTTCGAGACCAATTTCCTTGCCACGCGCTAACAACGTGCGATTCGAGATACTGCTCTGACGAAGTTGAGAAAGCTGTCCTTCGTGCCGATGGGGAAACTTGTTCATGATGTGAACTGTACACGTGAGCTTGAGTACGGAGTCTCCTAGTGTTTCCAAGCGTTGGTTGTTCCATGTTGCATTCGTGGTGGGGAGCATAGATCCCTCTATAAGGAGGTCGTCGTCGATCGGGGGTAATCCGAGCTGTACACGCTCCTCTCTCGCCCGATAAACATCCGTCGCGCGCCTACAGATCCGAGGAAGGAATAGGAAAGCGCGGTAGACCGGCCGGGAAAAATGGACAACCCTACACGCGCCCTGTGGGACGACTGACCCGACGGGCGCAGTGTGACGTTTGCAGTTGTCGATAGCTTGGTGTCTGGATACCGGGCGGTAAAGACCGGAGGGAGCGCGAGGAAGACTGTGGATTTCAATAAGCGGGCAATCTGTCGGAACGTAAGCTTCGCGGTTTTTCCTAGTCCACTTTTGCATGAAATATTCTTGGTATGTCGCGCACGGAGCCTCGCGCGAGCCAGGAGGAGGTACAGATAGCGCGGTGAGATCGTATCTTATGTTGTGAAGGATCTGAGCACGGCCATAGAGATTACAGTTCATAACCATCTTTGTACCGAAGTCCTTCTCTGTGACTCCTTCCCAGTTATATGTGCCGTATGGTTCGTTAACAACGCGTTTCACCGCCTCGAAATCGACGCAATTGTGCTCCGTGAGGGGAACGAGGAAGCATGTGATAGGCAGCGTGATTGGACGTCCGGAAACACAGAACCAGATGCCCATCTTGGTGTATTCCTCAAGCATCCGGAGGGTTTCCCACTCCTCCTCCGGGTCAAACATAAGTTCGTCCGTACAACGCATGGTTACGGTGTATCCTTCGCTCGAGAGCTCAAGTGCCGGTAACTCGGTGCCAGTGACGAGCCCGGCAGAGTCTTCTCCATCGATTGAGATGACATGCATCCGCAGTCTTGGACCCAATGTCCACGGGTCTTGTACAGAGACGTTCATGATATCCGGGATTTCAGAGACGTCAGGAAGCTTGCGCCCATCGGCATCATAGTCACTCCTTCCCTTCGAACCCGTCGTGGGAAGGAGGTAATCGTCAAAGACGTCAAGCTTGTGGAGAGCTTTAACAGCCATGAATGCAACTGCCCGTTTTGCTTCGCGTTTCGAGTTCCGTGTAGGCCCTCGGTATATGAGGTGGTCGACTGGAAAAGGGAGGCTGGATGGGAGTTCTAAAATAGCGGCGTAGTCGCCGCTATACTTTGGCATCGCAGGAGGGGTGTAGGCGTCATGTGGAATCAGGGAACATAGATAGTTGATTAGCCCAATGGCAGAGCCATAGGTGAGTACAGCCCCGGTAGATGGAACGATGTAGCGTTCACGCGCTGCAAGGTCCTCCGGATCGTCTTCTTCGAGCTCGCCCTCTTCAGAGTCTGACGACGATTCTGGTGACGGAGGACGGGTGGGATTCTCCCGAGCTTGGTAGACTTTCTTGAGTTCGGGCTCGATTTCTTGGAAAGTCTTGTAACGGTCGACATGCGACGTGTGGCCAATTTGTGCCATGATTACGAAGGTAGAGGTTTTGGTTCGGGCCCTTCCTCTGGATTGGACGTATCCGACCATATGATGAAGCGGATCAAAGCGTATAACGAGGTCGCAGGCCTGCCAGTCCCAGTGTTAGACCTTCACTAGAAAGCAGAAGATACACAGTAGACATACCGGAAAATCTAAGCCCTCTTCAGCAACGGAGGTGGCAACCACTGCGCAGGAGGGATCAGTGGGGCAGTACGAAAGCATAGAAAAGAAACGCACATAAATTCAAACCACCTTCCTCATATGACTTCCGGAACAGCCTAACGGTGTCTTGCTGCCTTGCCAACCCCATGCCCTTGACGTTCACTCCTGATGCCGGACTCGCATTGGAACCTCCTTTGCTTCGTGTGCCATGTCCACCACCGTGTCCGACAAGCTCTGCGCACCGAATGCGACCCCGCAGTTCGGGAATCTTGGAGAGTACTTTGGCAAGGCAAGCAGCAACCTGACGCTGCTCCACGAAGACGATACCATGGAATGTAGGGGTGTGGTACGCAAGGAGGACCTCAGTCAGAGCCTTTACTTTGGGAGTACACCAGGCGAGCGGGACAGGGATTGGAACGGCAGGTGGGGAGATGGAAAGGTCTTCAAAGAATGGCTTGAAATCAGACAGGATGGAGTCAACCTGCTCAAGGGCAACAGGAATCGATGGTGTGCTTCGATAGGTGGGAGGATCATCGATGTCCATACCATCTTCTTCAACGCCAAAGGGATTGACAATATGATTATCGCGAGTATCGATTTCTAGAAGAAGTTGATTAACTCGTGTACGAATTTCGTGATATATAAAGAGGTCTGCGGAGTAGGGACCAAGGCTGTTCCGAGTGACATGGTACTTCATATGTAATTTGTCCCATGCTATGTCAACATTGTCGGGCTGGAAGAGTGAGAGAGTATCCCAAAGACTCGGATTTAGATAGAGATAGTTATCAGGGGGAGGGAAGTATTCCTTAATAATCTGTAGCAACCAAATGGGCGCTCATTCCAGTGACGACGGGAATCGGTAAAAACACGCACTTCTACAGGGCGGGGCGAGTTTTCCAGCAGCTCGGACACGTGCTCACGCACGGCGATGACAGTAGCATCCAAGTTCTTCTCCAAAGTTAACAAGGACCCTTCTGCGTCCTTGGGATTCCAGATAGGCGACGCCGTCATGCCAAATACCTTTGGGCGCTCGGCGGGATGGACTTGAAAGTACTCGCGCATTATCCCGTTATAAGCATGGTTCTTGCGCGTGTGGTGACACTCATCGAATATGATCAACGAGACCTGAATCCGAGTGGACTGTTAAGCGGCAAGTCAACGAGCATTGAGAAGGATGACACACCTTGTCGATGCTCCAATGTGAATGGGTGAGGATGTTGAGGAATATCTGGGCTACGGGCAACGTTGAGGAACAACGCCTTGGTTTCCAATAGCTGATATGACCTCACCTGTCATCACGACCACGTCCGCTTTCTCAAACGAGGTTTTCCAATTTACTCTGTCTGAAAGCTCCAAATCCAAGCTTCCGTGGAACTTTCGCACCCTGAGCGGGGTCTGGGACACGATGAATTCCGCCTGTTGTTCGACGAGGGCGACCTTTGGTACGAGAAACACGACGACCTTGCCAATAGCGCTCGGCTGTAAAACGATCCATTTGATGAGGAGGATGCTGATTAAGGTTTTTCCACTGCCAGTGTCGAGGGCGGCGATGATGTTGTGGTCCTGGGCGCGACGGAATATTTCCTCCTGGTACTTGCGGGGGAGGATGGTTTCATTGACGGGGACGGAATGACCCTGGGTCGTTGTCGCGGTCGTCGCTCCGATATTCGTCGCTGTCATCAAGCAAGCGATGAGTATCGGAGTGTCCTGCAGCTTTTCGATCGGACGGGGAATCAGTTCATCTAGGCTGGGCTGGAAGCGCAGCTGCAGAATTTTCCAGCGGGGGTCATTCAAGTCCGCGTCACAGTGGCAGTCGAATACAGCCTGCCTAATACAGTCACGCAGGATTATCTGTGGGCGCGCATGGCAGTCAACCCAAACGAAGACACGGAATTGTGAGGCACTAGCATCGTCAGCATCGTCGTCCCTCACACCCCCCACAGCAACGACGCCCTGCGCAAGCACGGCATACTCCCACCCAGACAACCACCACCACGGACACCGTCACCCCCGCCTTCACCGACCCTCCACAAAGCCTTTGGGGATCTTACTGCGGACGAGCTACGCGAGCTAGGAGAGGACGTTACTGACGAAGACCTCCACCGAACGGTAGACGCATTCCACCGTCAACGGCTCGCTGACGAGCGCAAGGCAATCAACCGTGCCCGCTTTGGGAGAGTATATCCGATCGGCAGAGAGGACTACACCAGAGAGGTCACAGAAGCAAGCAAGACGAACGAGGAGGACGACAAAGACGAAAAGGGCACGGGGGTGATATGCTTTCTTTACAAAGCTGGGTGAGCGATCCTCCATGTCATATGCCCTCCTGACATTTAACCATCTCGCAGCATTCCGAGAAGTGATCGTACATCCGACCATGTCCGGGAATTAGCTGCACGATATCCGAGAACCAAGTTCGTGTCCATCGTCGGCAACAAATGCATAGCAGATCTACCCGATAGTCGCATACCCATGCTCATCATGTATCGCAAAGGTGAAATCAGAAATCAGCTCATAGCTTGGGGTGCAGACCGTGAAAGACGTCTTGAAGGTGTGCTGTCTTTCTGTCGCCTCTGCCACCTCTCATTCATCCGATAAGAACTCGAGGCAACCCTGATGTTGTGTGGCGTCATTGATCCCCCTGAGCATCCTTCTCGAAGTGGTACCAGGGACCGGGATGATAGTTCCGAAGAGGAAGACGTCGACGACGACCCATCTTCCCGTATGCGTTCTGCCACGACCAGGACGAATGCCCAACCCACAAAGAACATCCGTGGACGGTCAAGAAAGAATGATTCAGATTCAGAATTCGAGTTCGATATGTAAATTTTACAATCACAATGAATCGAATTTTATCTGTGCAAAAACTGGCTTCTAGAGAACAGCCTCAGGTGGTGGTAAATTACTCGGCATTGAAGGGAGGCAGGATTCGCTGTCTCCCCTTTACCGGCCAGACTTCAGTCATAGTCTTGGCTTCCCATATCCTTCCACTGCGCACGACAAACTTGATATCCTTTGTCTGGTGGATGTCACCATCAATCAAATCAAAGCCTCCAGGGAAAACAACGAGGTCAGCAAGTTTGCCTACGGACACCGTGCCGAGGGACGCTTCAAGACCAAAGGTCGTTGCTGCGGCGGAAGTTGCGGCACGAATGACCTAATAAATGTCAGCCATTTTATCAGCACGATGTGAAAAAGAAAAGGAATCCACCTCGTAATTGCTCAGTCCTCCAGCCTTGGCAAACAACATTTCTTGATGGTACATCAGGCCCAGCGGGGCCTCTCCGTGTGCGCCAATGTGTGCCGACAATCCTCGATGAACCATCTCGGCTACTGATGCTGAAACGTTGAAAAGCGCGATTGCTGATAGGGCACGTGAGCTCTCGTATCAACAAACATCCGAAGACGACGAACAGTTTGCCGGTCGGCTCGTGGACTCGGACAAGCCCTCTAGAACGTCGTGCCTCGTGAAGCGTCTGAGTCTACAAAACGTATCGTCCTCAGATGTGTTTGTGCGGCAACGCTGCAGCAGTACATACTTTGGATCGTTGGGGATATCTGTGCTAGCCCAGAGCAACTGTTCCCCAAACGGCCCTCCATAGTTGACAATGTGCGTCGGGGTCGATCCCGTTCCGCTCAGCGAATAGAGAGTGAGGATATCGTCGTAGAGTACCGATACAGGAAGGTTGTGCTCGACGGTCGTCATCCCTTGGTGTCGCACGTCAGAACCACGTTTTGAAGTTGGAACATTCACATACCATCTACGATGTATGTCTGGTCCCAGTCGAAATTCATACCCTAACCAATCTGGTGTATTAGTCGGATCGCTCACATTTGTAAGATAGCCACTCACGCCCTCGGGTACGCAGGCCATATTCATCTTTCTCGCTTGTAGCAGCAAGCGCTGTCTGGACGCCCTCGCCGGCAGGTTGTAGTTCTTATAAGACCAGCTCGCTGGTCCACCCTCGGCTTTGATACGGGTGAGCGCTTCCTTTGCTTCTTGGGTGGTTGCGATATCGAGATGCAAGGAGTAGTCAGATGCACCATAGATGACTTGACCGGTGTGGAAAATCCTAGGACCAATCATCAGGCCACTCTCTACGCGACCACGTTCAACAAAGCCAAGTGAGTTGTGCAGGCTTGGGCTGAAAGAAAGGGCTTAGGGAAGACTAGGAGGTCTTCAACCAAAAACGTACTTGTGCATCGTGGTGACCCCGTATGCAAGGAAGGTTTCCATCTCCCAAGAGGTGGCCGGATATTTGACTTCCGTCCCTGACCAGTGAGCATGTGCGTCAATGAAACCGGGGATAATGTATCCTGGCAGAGTTTGACGTGTGAGAGCCATCACAAAAGGCGTACTCCTGCAACTCACCACCATCGACCTGAATAATCAAAGCCTCAGCTGGAACAGATACTTCACCGTCTTTGCCCACTACATCGATGAGGCCATCCCGAAGGATAACCGTTCCACCATTGATTATGTCCCGGTGAAGGTCACCATGCTCCATGGTGAGGATTGTAGCATTCACAAATGCGACAGTATCCACACCGGAAAATGCGCGGGCTTCGCGGCGGAGTCTCGTCACCTCCGATTCGTATCGCACGTCCACCTCTGTGACCTCCAACAAACGAGTCACGCAGTCAACTCCAAATGTCTGGTTGTCCGCTCTAATAGCCTGTGAGCATTGCGAAAGCCAAGAAATGGGGAAAGTATGCAGGAAAGGTCCTAGTCATAATAAACTCAGAATCGCGGCAAAAAAAACTGATGGAGTGGCAAGTCTTACCGAGGAACCACCCGACGACGCTTCCATCACCGCTGACGACCAGATCATGCCCGCCATCCAAACTGAGCCTTGCAAGACCCGCTGGTGCCTTGCCTGGCTTGCTCCACAGGTCCGTCGAAGAGTTCACATTGGGGGCATAGTAAACTTGCTGGAAGTTCACGAACGCCGCACCATGGCTAGAGCTCGAAAACACCAGCTCATTAGTCGAGTGGCCATTCGCGAGGGTCTCTTCCGTATAACGTCCCCATTCGTCAGCACCACGAGAGAGATCCACAACGAAAACGCGATTAGATTGGTGGACGAGAAGTTTATCAGAGGAGATAAAGTTCAGTTTCAACGCAGTATCGGAAAAACTGATAGTAGTGCCAATTTTGCGAACATTCGTCACAGGAATCGAGTTGGGAGACGTAGCTTCTGTGGGTAGAGCGACGTCGCCAATCCAAAGACCGGGTTGCGCGGTGGCGACGACGTTGCCTGTGAGGAGGTCACCGCTCGTCTTGACGAAAGCAATTGTGCGAACTGGCCCCTCTCCGCCCGAAATTATGGGGCTAAAGTACCGCCCCATGGGAATGCCAGTCAGCTCGTAAATGTTGCCAGTCCCAAGATCGGCAATCTCGAAGGAGGAGAAATTTGTATCCGACCATCGTCCATGAACGATCCAGCCGTTGCTCCCGCCAATGAAAGAGGGCGAGTAATAGGCTTCTCCTGCATGCGCAACAGGTACGCGTTTCGCTTTGGATGTCGATCCCAACGCCTGGACGTATGTGACGCCAGAAGCTTGGAACACAGCGTGCGTCCCAGTCTCATCAAGAGCGAGCTGCGTGAACGCATGAAGACGTTGTTCACCCTCTTCAAGCCCTTTGACGTCTGTAGTTGCCTTCAGAGTCTCCGCAAGCTTGACCTCGATATGGGCGCGAAAACCGACAGGTTGAGGTGTGCTACCCAACACGCGTTCCCCGAATGCGTTCATGGCGAGCGGAATGTGGTAAATCTGACCAGCGGCCCAGATAAGAATAGCCTCGTCGGACGGATCGAATGCAAAAGAAGGATAAGTGCCCATTGGGGCGTAGATAGTGGAAAGATCGTATGTCAACCCATGCCAGACGTGGTGGAGGGTGCCCGTTCGCAAGTCCCTGAGCAAGAATGAGATTGAGTTGATAGCTCGAGCATACGTAGGACATACTTGAGCACAAGTGCTTCTTTGTCGCGGACGCGACGAACGAAAGCGAGAGTACGCCCGTCGCGGGACAATGTAGGTTTACTGGCACCTCCGGGAGAAGCATCCACAAGAACTTCTTCCTCCCCAAACGTCAAGTTTCGTGCAAATATTGAATAAATACCCTTGTGTACATCTGCCACAATAGATATCAGCCAAAGAGGACAGGGAATAATAGGCGTATGTGATACCTTTAGAGTACTGGAAAGTACCGTCTACATCCTTGACGTTTCCTGAATATACGAGGGTGTCACTGCCTAACCAAGAAAACTGCTCGTGACCGATCTGCTGGTCGACGTATTTGGCCTTGGTCCATCCTCCTGGAAGCACTCTGGAAACAAGACGCCTGCCCGAGTTTACTTTCACTGGGTGCTGCTTGAAATCTTGGAGGGTTGGAATATCGTATTCCCATCCTTCGCCCGCCCCCAACGACCGATGGGAGTAATACCATTTCGTAGCAATGAGTTTGGTTCCCGAAGGGTGCCAACGTGGGTCTGAGACCCAATTATAGGTCTCATTAGTGACGCGCACGGCTGTAGGTGGCAAGGCGGGTCAGAACCGTTCACGTTGAAATTATCCAAGTACACACCTGCGCGTCTGCCTTCTTGTGAGAGTCGCTTTAATTTCCGCCCCTCCGTCTCTCTAACGCCTTGTGCAAGCATATAGGCATCGTGTTCTCTTTGGGCAACTACCTCCGCGGTCATCGCGGAGGGTGATCGAACGTCCATCTCAGAGCAGCCACCCGCAGCCCATGGTATAACCCAGATATTGTCCACTCCGAGTCCTGCATCACTTCTGAAGGCCAAACGATCGCCCTGGGGAGAGAAACTGGGGTCGGCGTCGTGAGGGACTCCTGTGAGCACTGGAACAGCCCTGGTCTTTACACCACTAGTCAAGCTTGCTTCCGAATAAGAATGTGCCGAAAGGCAGTAGATGTCGCCAGCCATATCGAATACAATGTCACCAGAGATTGGGTGAACATCGAGACGGAGCCAGGTGCCTTCCTCGACGTCATATGCGAGGGTACGCGGGTAAGGGAAGTCGGTGGAAATATCCCACGTGTCATGTGGCCGAAGGGGAAAGACGTCGTCCTTGAATTCGGAAGCGGGATCATCGTAATTTGCACTAGAAGGTGAACTTGTCACGTTCAAATCCGGTGCACGCTGAACGGTGAACACGAATTTGCGAGACAACAGGTATATGAGGTAAATGGTGGGGATGGTGTACTTGATCACTGTGATCAAGGATGAACCAAATCGACTGCGTGGGGGCAAACCATGATGCTTGACATTCGGAGCTGCAGTGAAGGGTAGCCTGCCCTTTTCCAAGGGAGACAGCTGCTTCGCATCAAGAGACATGCTTGCAGTGGAAACCAAGTCAGTTCGTGATGAATGATGGCATGAGAACTGCCACTCACGAGTCTCTCCTTCTTCCGCAACGAATCCGCGTAGCAACCGAGGTTCAGCGGCTCCAGGATGGCTCCGTCGCCACGAAGTTCGGCTGCTTGTTTCTAACGTAAGTGACCCAATTTGACCCTGAGTATCTTCCATCCTATCGCTGGAGATATGTTTATACGCTGATTTGAGCTGTACAGCCTGAAGCGAGACCATTGTTCAGAGGGGACTACCAGTGGTAGCCATGACTATGCAAAACTCGCGGAAGGGTGCGGGTTGGGTGACGAAACGATACCAGTATACTAGAGCTAGCACATGCAAACCAAGGAAAATATACAAGATCGACACTAAATAATTACGAAGCACTTTCTTCAGCATGCTCTTCAAGTTCACCTGCTGGCGGCTTATCCTCGCTTTCTTTTACCTCGCCCCCGGAGGACAACTCCCCTTGCTTGGATTCAACAGGTTCGCCAGACGCCTCTTCAGCAGCATGTTCTCCTGCACCCTCTTCATGTTCGTCGCCCTCTTTGACATCCTTACTGCCGATAACGGTAGCGTTTATCCTGCACCGGCACGTTGATACCCATACTACCGTGGAATGATCAGAGTGAAACACGTACGTCAACGTCACATGGACCTTCTCCCCCTCTTCTTCCCCCTCGGCTTTGGGCAGCTCTACCACCATGCGTTTGTGGCCCTTCCACCCAAAGCTCCCCGTTGCAAAGGTGCTCGGGACGAGGGTCGTACTTGCCAAGAACCCAGGATCTGCTGGAACAGCTTCCTGGCCTTCAGGCGCGGGGGAGGTCGTAGTGATACTTACATGGAGGGGGACGGCACGAGACTTGAACGTGGATTGGGCCATGGAAGTCTGTGCGAAAATACGACGGTGAGATGGGGAGACATCCTGAAGGGGAATCAGACGCGCCTTGAGACGCGCTGTGCCCTTGGCGGCTTTGCCAGCGGTTTTAGTGCCCTCTGTCTTGGCCGCCTTTGAGCTGCGTGTTTCGCGCTTTTCGATATCCTCTGCAGCAGCTCGCTTCCTACCTGGGATCCATCGCGTGAGCGAGAGAACCTGAATAGGGGTATCTGAGCACACCAGCCATGGTCGTCAAGGTTATGCGTTAGACTGTTGATGTCAGGCGGGTGTACGGGTTGCGGGGGGGACGTGGAGAATGGGCTGGCGATGTTTGTGGTTGATATGAGAGAGTGGAGGACAGCTCAACAAATATCCGCAAAGCCGGGGTATGGCCAACGCGACAATCAAACAGCGAGCGTGACATCACGTACCATGTAACGCACCACCTTGTCACCGCAGATCACAATAAAACAACGACAGATGGATTGATCAAAACAGCGTGATAAAACTACAAGATCGTGGATAGCACATGCTGCGCCGTCCTCTATCCAGAGTAATATTCTTCATGTATCTGAGATCGCACGTCAGACAATGCAGCACACCCATAGTCGTCGTACGAACCTTCAAATAATACTGGAAGCGTGTCCATCGGATCTAGAAACGAAAGGTCGACCAAATGCATTCGCACCTATCCTTGCCTGGGCGACCAACACAGGATAAACCCTCACGACCGATAGCTGTTGCGAAACACAACCACAACCAACTCTCCATACCAACTCCGTCTTCACCACCCCCCGCCCCGCCGAGCGTGCCCTGAGTCGACGGGGCTCCGAAGAGCCAACCAAACTGTCAGATATCCTCGCTGTCGCTATAGAACTCGTCTTCCTCGTCGTCCAAGCTCGCGAGGTTGGTCATGTCGACCTTGTATCTCAACAAACCTCCAATGCCACCAAAGCCTTTCACGAACTGGGCCCCCTCCTGCGAACGGTTGGTCACGAACTCGAGGTTGGTGCCAAAATCTTTGTACTTCTCGGCGAACCACTCCAGCAGAGATTGCGCCTCGGTGACTTGTTCCATCTCTAATCCGGTAGACTTGTCTATGAATTTCTCGCGATCCTTTTCTCGACCGCTGGAATGGACAAGGATTTCCTCTGAGGCAGAATTAGGGATATGGCTATGAAATGAAGACACCGTCTTACCTCCAGCGGCATTTCTCAAGATGTAACGTGTGACATCTAGGTTTTCCCAGACAATGAGAGTTTCCACGGCACCGAGTTCGAGGGCACGGAGGGTATCGTCAACACCGAAGCAATACTTGTTCGTATCCTGGCTGATTTCATCGAAGTACTTCTGAATGAGTTTCTTCTCTTGCACAAACTTGACGTTCGAGAGCGACTCGGCAGCAAGCTCAATAGCCTTGATTTTGTGTCAGATTCTCAAATGAGCGATCTCGTCTAAATCATTCACCTGGTTGAAACCATTCTCGCCGCCGTAGCTGACATCGACAACCTTGATCACTTTGGATGCCAAACGTGGGTCGAACATGTCACTCTGGCTTAGCTCGGTTTTGAAGTCTGCGCTGCCTGCAAGCACAAGACCGCTGACATTGACTTTGTCGTTGGTAATAAAGTGCTGAACTGCAAGCTCAGCAACTTTACGAACGTAGTTGTGCCGTTTCTCGTCTCGAAGTCGGGAGAAACGAAGGGCAGACTGACCACCACGGCCGTGCTTCTTCGGGAGATCGACGGTAAATTTGTGGATGACCTCGCGGGTGTTGCCGGCCAAAGTGCCGAAGAGGGTGCCATTTCCGTCCATTACGATGAATGCGAAGCGAGAATCGGATTCAAGAAGCTCCGACAGAGCCTCAGTGTGGAATTTGTTGTCACAAAGGTAGAGAGACCTGAGTAGAAGGATGATGAGTACGTAACGTCACGAGGTATAGGCGGATATAGATAGGGACATACGTATTGATTGGTTTGTGAGGTTCGAAGTCGAAGGAAACCTTTTTCTCCTTTCCCTCGTCGGTAAGAATTGTGCCCACGAAGAGAACTAGACCGTTTGGGGGTACGCGATTGTAAAGCTTGAGACGTTGCTGGGTACTGGTGATAGCAGCAAGTACGGAGAGCCTGTTCACACGAGACTTGATGTTGGAGGCTGTACCGAACTCTTGCGTGAGCATAGCGGATGCACGGGAGATCTGGTCCTGTATTCATGATGGTGGATCATGAGTCGGATGAGACATGGGAAAACGATAAGAACGATCGAGGTACCTTTGGGGGGATGATCAAACTGATCATGGATGTCCCAGCTCTAGAAGAACGCAGGTATGGGATCAGAATTGGCACGACAGAGATAGCGGTTGATGATACATACCCCCTCGCAGAGTCCAAGCTCTTGATAAGCTTCTTGACTTTCCACATCTGAATGTTCTGTTCCGCCATGTCTTGACTCATGTTGGGCGTGGGCTACTTGAGCTAGATTCCCTTTTTTGGTGAATTTTTTATGTGTTTTCCCGAACGCTTGAGGCTGGAAGAGAGATGGAGAGGAAGAGGGAAAGAGACTCGAAGCGGTTTGTATGCTGTCCCGTCTTTGCTTCTGCGCATCCGAATTCCGCCAAGTACTTGAGGGTGGGTTTCAGATCACGTGGCCAAATATAAATTGGTGCACACCTTTTTAGGGGGCTCTTTCAATGGGCAACAAGCGCAAGCGCGAGACCAACGTTGGAGGGGACGGTCGCGAAAACAGGGCCAAGAGCAACACGGGTGCAGCAAGAAACCCGGAGGAAAAAGAGACTCCAGAAGCGATGTCGCGTACTCCCGACGCGTCAGGACCATCGCAGAAACCTGGGACGCAGCCAAACCCGGACAGCCGTCCACGCATCCGAAAGCTTGCCCCTCCACGTCCTTTCCCTACCGTTGCCCCCGCATCCTCTGCCACAGGTCCCCGTTCCGCTCATCATGAAGGCAAGAACAACATCTGCATCACCCGCAAAACCAAATTAGCCGCATACCTCCGCCGATGCAAGGCCCTTGTTGTCGACGACGGTTTCAAAGAGCTCAGACTTAGCGCAATGGGTGCCGCCATCCCACATCTTGCGCTTCTGGCCGTGTCCCTTCCCCCGCTCTTACCGTGGGCAGAGGATGAGGTGCACATGGATGTGCTTACGGGTTCAGTCGAGGTACACGACGAGATGCTGTCCGAAAGCGGAAGTGAGGTGGAAGACGGTCCCAAAGAGGAGTTCAGGACGAGAGTCAAGTCAACGATGAACATCATTGTTCGCGTTGGTCGAGGCGAAACATCTGCATCAACCACCGCCGACAACCCTGTCCGCGGTCCGGCACCGCAGTCCGCCAAGAAAGTCGAAAGACGAGCCAATAAAGGAAAAGCAAGTGTTCGGCAGGGAGGTATGCCAGAACAGATTGTGCTTCAGGAGCCGGAACAGGACGGTATGGAAACTTCTTGATTTTATTACTAGTAAACAACTCGGTGATATTCCGTGACCGTGAAATCAATCAAGGTTTCCACTGTCTGTCAACCATTCTTTGCCCGTCGTTTCACATGTGTTGTGTTCAGGACACTACTCCTGCCGATTTCACCGGAGATGTCCGTTTCGCCACCCTCAAACATGTACCGTCGGTTTCCTCGGGGACGCGCGTTGGAGAGATTCTGAAAACTGCCTATCCTGGACGCTTGGTGTCACACTTCCGTGATCGATTGGGTGTGGCTAATTACTGCATCGCACCAACGCCAGTAATCATCCAACGAGTTACGTGAAGTAATTCCCCTCGAGGTAACGATGAGTTGTGGGTGTTGAATGCTGCCAGGAGTCGAAGCTCCTATATGCCGTTACGCAACTGGCTTTATGACCCACAGGAAAGAGGAACGTGCGCTCATAATTTCGGCATGAGGATCAGGGAACACCCTCGAATGAATTGCCCAGCTAGCTGCAAATGGCTGAATACCGCGGAGCAATTCTAGTCATCCCTGAATATTACGCTTCCATGGTTGTCTTTTTTTCGCAGGTTTTCGCCAAGCCGACGACAGGGGTGATGCTACAGCTGTGGAAACACACCCAGCGCCGAACCTGGTTACATATCCATCGTAAGCATACGTTGTGTTGATCCACCCATTGAGTTACTTTCTTCTCTAGAGATCTCAGTTCCTCCGTCCGTGGTATGAGGATAGAGTCACTGATCGCTTGAGTCCCGCTCAGCCGACGTCAGTAATTCCAAGCCACCTCACCCGCCTCACCCCTTCTCATAAGCGTGCCACGTCAGGTTCACCGCAGACATGAACTTGATCAAGTTTTCATCATCCGACCAGCGGTTGATTAGTCAGCCAATACTGGCTGTGCTTCTTATCATCCATCGACATCCTCACCTGAATGTGCGCCAACCCGCAAGTCTGCACCGTTCTCTTCAGGGAAGGGGGTACGCGGTCTCTAACACATCACTCCGTAATTTCTGCCCCACAATATTAACGCTCACAAACAGCCGCGTTCAGACCGCCGCCGTGCCATGACTTGACTGTGTATCCATTTCCTACAATCTCAAATTCCGAAATCTGATCCGATCGATCTCCACCCACTGTATCTAATACTATCCCAACATGCGTCCACGTCACCTGCATTACTTGGGTGGCACGCGTTGCCCACAACCCGCCTTCCCAGCTTAAACGGGCGAGGATGACGAGGTGTCATAGGTCCCTTACCCACGGGTCTTTGGTCGGAAGATGACAAGTTGAGCGTCATGTGAGGAGTGGGATTCGCCACTTTGACCTTATACACCACATCATGCGACCGACTGCTCGTCTTCTTGGCATCTGCCCCACCTCCGTCACAGGCGGACCTCGTACATTCGCGTCGAAGCACGGGCACACGACGCCCTCGGGATCTTGGTGTCTGCTCACACGCTTGCGAATGGTCCTGTCAAACGTTGGGAATTTTTTATTTGAAAGCCTTGTTCCCTGGTCGGCTCCCTGTTCATCTCCGCGATGTCGTCCTCGTGTCGGCTTTGGTCGCCAAAGGCTCCCTCTCGCGTAGTCAGTCAAGCGTCGTTCACTGGATGGGCGCCGTCTATCGCACGGTCGTATTACATTTACGGTTTTTGCTTAGGTGAGAAGAATGAATTGCCTCCTGTCAGCAGGGTTTTCATATCTGATGACGTGCGTTGGAACATTCCCTCTTTCCACTGACCTCACCTACGTTATTGCCTGTTCTGTCCCCCGTTCTTCGTTTGCTCCCTTTGTTATATCTGGATCTGTCAACAAAGCCACGGAATAGTCCGGGAGCCGCCTCTCGCCCGAGGTCACACTGCGACCGTCTTCAAAGACCCGGTTGTTGGCAACGTCATCGCTTGGCGACTTGCCAACGGGTGTGTCATATGCGTAACCCATCTAGTCTGACAATGAAACCGTTGGCTTGATCAGGAGTGCCGTGGCTGACGAGAGAGGTACCGTTCCTAAGAATTGTGTCTTGGCATTGTACTCGTGCCTTCTTCATACGGGGATAAGTTGCAGAGAAGCTGCCCTAGATTGCCCGTAAGCAGACGAAAGCGTCGTCCTTGACCAATATTGGCTAGCCTTCACACTATCGTATACGTAACTAAAAAGGGTTACGTTCAAGCTGCTGATCGATCCTATCTGCATGACGTGTGACGACGCGTTTTTTCAATGCTGATACATACACTCCATCGTCGGCCACCTCGTAAGGTTCACAGCAATCGCCCGGGCCCCCAGGCTGTTCACAATATCGACAGCCTGACTGAGTGTACAAGACAAGGTACGCTCTAGATCGACCTATATGACGTTAGATCTTGCGGGGATATCCGGTATCGACACCCCGGATACTATGCTGATACGAGGGGGGTCGTCTTTACGGCGTACTAGCCAAGCTGGTGGACGGGCCCGGCGACCTATCTCGTACTAGCACGCCCCAGACACTCACTCGGACGCGGCACGCAGGCGAGTGGGAAAAACGAACTCGCCGAACTAAGCGGGTCATAATGAAACTTGGGTGTTGTGATCACGCGCCCGGCGGGACAATGTCATCACCCGGAACAAGCGCGCCCCGATCATGATCGCAGTGAACTGGGGTCCCCCCTCCTCGAAAAAATGAAGTAGCCCACGCACGCACGCGCGAACGCATGTCTCGTTCCCTACACGTAGCAGCAGGAGTGGACGAGCGAACGAGCGATCATTGCAAATAATCGGTGGGGATCTACTACATAGCACGCGTGCCGTGATAGGCACCAAGTGGGCGCAGCCAAAGCCAAGGCTGGGGAGCAACGAAATGAACGGGCTTGGCTACACACAAGGCTGTGTGCATTGATCTCATATGTTGCCGGTGGTGACCGGTGAACCGGTCGAACCTGCTGACCTGCTGTATCAGGATGGTGTGTGACGCAGCAAGGATGCAGCGCAGAAGAGAACCCTCGACCACCGCTTCAAGACGTTTTGGAAAGTACGCCACGCCGCGCGTATCACTGGCTGCAAGGCTCCAATGCACCGCCATCTTGAAACAGTTCCTGTTCATGCATCGTTTCCCAAACCGTGCGTAGGGCTGAGCTGGCGTGGTCGTCGTTTTAATTCACAAGGCACGGCCGTACGTACTTTAAGCGAGCCCGCTGTGAAAATCTGATGGAGACAAAGAGCTGGAAATATGCCGTCATCGTCGCTAGCAATCGTGGTTCCCTTTTGACAACGTCTTTATCAACAGGGGTTCCATCGAAATCTCACCACGCTGCATGGCGCATGCCGGTACTAGTGTGGGCACTTAAGGCCAATATCCCTCACTGGCACGATCTCTCATATGAATAAAGTGGCGAGCAAAAAAGACATCGTCACTGAGTTGCTATGGATTTAAGGCATTGACAAGCAGAACCACCTCAAGGTGGTCTGTTTGGCATCGAAGCATGGCAATGAAACATGGGAGCAAGAGAAAATTATCACCGCCAACTAAGAACGTCATCTGAAAAGTAATCAGGTTTGCCATCAAGTCCACGATGTAGAACACACCCAAAATTTCAGAACTAGCCGCAGTCCTCCCCTTGTCTCCCGACATCCTTCAACCCAGCCGTCAAAATCGGCAAGGTATACAACAAAAAATCCAGCTCAACGATACAATGCAAACATACTATAGACTACGCGCACTCGGCGACGCGATGCTTTAGGTTAGAGGACAGAGTTTGACGGTCATACGCGACCTGACAATCTAGGTGGGAAGGGGGACTAGGGGAAGGGGGCAAGCGCAAGAAAAAGACCTAATACACTTGCAATGAATGCGAGCTCAGAACACGATAGATGTGTACAAAGGGGGACGTACCAGGTGCGTGCCGCATAAAGATCCATTAATAACAACCAAAGAATGTAACACTAGGCCCCGCATCAGAATGACGCAAGTTAGGAGCGGAGAGGTCAATAATGCATGCGTATGCCAGGTATAAAGAACGGAGAGGTGAGTGAGGTGCGTGGAACAAAACTTGCAAGTATGTACATCGAAAGCAGTTGGAGACGAAGTAATGGGAGCGTAAAGATGCAATTCGCTGATGAGAATATCGTTGCGCTAGAAACCAGTGTGGTCCAAGCCAATACTGATGTAGCGTAGCTGTTTTCGTGCGACATGGCAACAATGACTGCGATATGTTCAGGCTGGGATACGGAAATGCGTGGTGTTGGGGTAAGATGATCCGCCAGTAACTTCGATCACCTGCGTCCGAACAAACCAACAAGACGTAGGCTCAGCGTAAAAGACGCATCGAAGAGAGATAAGCGGGACTTGGCAATCTCCGCTCTACACTCGACCACACGTATGCGTGCACGCGAGTGTACAGACGCCTCATACGCCTACCGCGCCTCGACGTCTACATGTCGGCTGATTTTCTCGACGCCGGCTCCGAGGGCAGTCCTTCTAACGTCCTGTGGGAAAGGTGTTTATAAGTAGTTGTTAACACAAGCAGACGACCGACCTGAACTTCATGTTCGTCATCGTCTTCATCATCATCTGCATCATCATGTCCCTCTTCTTCGCTGGATGAATGTGTACTTGTCTCCGCGTCCACCGGACTCGAAGGTGCCCGCTCATGTTTGTGGGATGAACTCGAGATATTAGGGGAGAGCCGAACGGCTGTAAGGACGTGATACGCATGGTCGTCCTTCGACGCAGGGACTGGCTGGGCAGTAGATTTTGAGGGTTGCTCTGCGGACACGGTGGATGGTGGCGCAGCATCAAGGTCGCGAGTCTCCAAAGAGAGTGATGATGTCAACTTCAAATCCGTCATGCTGGGAGATCTGGACGTAAGGGGGGATGTGGTCGGCGACGTCAAATCCGTAGATGTGGCGGATGTGCACGCAGTCAAGGAGGTGGTAGTGGAGGTGGTAGATGCATACATGCTCGCATCCATCGTCGAATCACCGCTCTTTCTCTTTTCTTGCATCTTCCTTTCGAGGTCTTCTTGCTCTAAGCGTGCTTTCGCCTCCTTTTCCGCACGACGTCTCTTGAGCCACCCCATGCCACTGCCATCATCTTCACCATCCTCACCACCACCACCGACATTGCCCATCCCGCACTCAGGGACATTGTCTGACATTTTCCGGCGGACAGTTGCATGGACTCCACTACCCCTGCCGCCACCGACGACAACGGCGCCAGTAGCGGGGTGAGTTGACGTGGGAGATGAACCAAGGGAAGAGCCTGTAAGCAACGCACCACCGCGTTCACTCCTCTGTACCCCTTTCCACATGTCGCTTCCAATGCCGGCCGAGGCCTGCACACTACCCATTCCACCGTAACCCCACTCGACGAACTCGGGATCATCGCGAACGTTAGCAAAAGGGTTGGCGAGTGTCTGAGCTATCATTGGCACGTTGAGCCGTTAAAAAACGAGTAAGACGTGTGTACTGACCAGCGTATCTCTTTGCACCATATACTCTTCCATTCAGCATCTTTACGTGTTTTCTCGGGCGTGCAAGAGGTGAACTCGGTGCGGTGCTCGGACGAGCGGGTATGTCATTGGAGGGCATTTTGACGGATGCAGTATGTCGACCACCACCAGCGCCAGGTGTCAATGCCGAGGAAGAGGCACGACGCTTCTTTGTGCCGGATCCGGCCATGGCGGCAGGGTCGCGCGACTGAGTGGAACCTTGCCCCCAATCACGTTTTCCATTGATCTGTTTCATAGCTTGACTTGAACCGGTAGAAGCAGAGCGGTGGAGAGAGTCACCCGAACGCTTAGGAGGAGGGGACGATGTACGGAGATGGCGAGCACTACTGGATGATCCTGAGCGAGAGCGGAACATTTTGCCCAAGGAGAGGATGTCTTCTGAGATGCGAGGGAGCCTTCCTGGTTGGAAGGAGGGAGAGTTGGGCACGGAGTTGGAGCTGGGGGGAAGAGAGGAGACAGAAGGATTGCGTGAGCTGGGCAGAGATGTGGTGCAGGAGAGGGGAGATCCGTTGGTCTGGGATGAGTCAGCGCGACGGAGGAACGTAAAGGGGCGGAGAAGCTTCAAGCTAGATTTTTGGGTGTTCTTTGAGGCGGTGGGGGACAGGCGGATGGTAGGTGTCGAGCGTACACTGGAGGGGGTCGAGTCGGGAGAAATGGAGGGAGAGAGTGGGAGGGAGTTGTTATGGAGCTCGTCTGTCGACGGGACTGGCTGTGCGGGGATCTTTGTGACAGACTGCGGATCATCGGCGAGGGTGTCACTCGGGTCGAGTATGAGGTCTCTGTTGGGTTCTGGGAGAGGGGCGAAGCGTATGCGACGTGTCGAACGAGCAGAGGATGCTCGATGGAGGTCGAGGTATGAGCTAGAGGAGGAGGAAGAGGAGAGATCGGTTTGCAGGCCGGGGAGAGGCGTGGATACGGGTGAGGGGGAGGGGGAGGGGGAAGGGCCGGGTGAAGAGCGTAGCGGGGGACGAAGGAGGATGGAGGATGTCATTGTCGAGGGAGAAAGGACGAGAGCCATTGAGACGAGAGACAGAGCAATAACGCAACTCGGCCAACTCCCCTTCCCTTTCCTTTTTCTATTCTTCCGCCTCCTACACAACAGCACTCCCCGGGGTCTTTCTCTGGCTGTGTTCTTCAATTGGATCTACGATCCCTCTCTTTCGCTGCAACCCCTCACGAGACCCCCCCCCACTTGTCGGGTTTACTTCCGCGGTCACTCACGTCCGCAGCCGCAGTGCTCATTACAGTAAATTACGCGCCACGCCGCCACGCACGTTCCTTGTTTAATATCACGCCAATCCTAACAGTAACTAGCTACTCGCGCTCGCTCGATCTCTCTCCTCGGTCTCGCTTCTTAACTGACAGACCGCCACCCACGGAAGGTCTCGTCTTGTTATAATATCCTCCCTCCGCGGCACCCGGGAACCCTTTGCTCTCCTCTCCGCCAGCATGACCGTTGACTATATGTCGTAATGGTACACACACGGCGCGGAAGAAACCGGTATCTGCCCATGACATGCCTACCATTGTTGACCGTTCACTGATCCTCGTTGCAGCTCATGGATGGACTGGTTACCTCGAGGCTTGGCGACGACGACGTGAACCATAATCTTGAAAATGCCACATTTCCACGACCATCGGTTCCAGTTAGTTCTCACTGCCAGCACCGTTATCGATCTTCTTTTCACATGAAATCACCCGTTCGCCTCCCTTGATGCCTCTCCAGATTCTATAGCTACCATACTTACTTTGATACCTCGGTCGTCGTATAGGCCCTGCGCCACCCACGTCGCACGCATAGATGTTGTTAAGCAGAGTCAGGTTCAGGGATGCGAAAAGTGCGGACATACGTACATGAGAACACCGAGCCCCCTTCGCGGACCGCCGAAAGATTCAGAAAAGGAACAAGACAGCACCTCATCAGAGATAACGTTCACAGCTGACAAACGTTTTATCCATCGTCTTCATACAAAGCATCACGAGAACGACGCAGCTTCTTTTCCCAGTTTCAGTATAGACTATATTGCGCTTCTGGACTGACGTGTTTTGCTATCTCAGTTCATCGGGCATGACCCACAGACGCTATCTCCCCGGCACTACATCTACATTAACGCCATCATGATGTATGTTTAAACCCTTCAAACTCCTTTGCATCCACTTTCGGTGTTCTAAATGGGGCAGCTTCTAGAAGCATCACCGCGAAACCAGAGCGGAAGCACTTCGAACTTCGTCGCCCGACGAAATATGTCATATCCCGCCAACATGACTCCAACGGTCGTCCTGGGAGATAAGTTCCCCTTCGTACCCCGTACTAGCTCCCTATTCGTGCACCGTCACGGATCCTTTTGACAGTAACATGACCCGACAATATGCTTCAAGTTACACCGTATGCAAAGTCCGAGCGTCCACCGGTGCCATTTAAATTGATATTACCCTCACATTCACTCTACCATCGTGACAAGGATTGCCTCACGGGGTTGATGACCGTGTGACTCACGGAGCACCGCTCACGACGGGGAGACTTTGGCGACGTTTCGGTTTTGATTCGAAACCAATGATGCTGGCGGTAACTTTATCTTTCATGCCATCGATTTTCTCACAACACGTTTCATACACTGCGACCTCGATAGAGTGCGACTCTGGGAAACGCGATAGTGCGCGTCGATCGATGTATAGCTTCTCGATGCTATGCCCATCGCGCAATCCGCATATCGCTCAATGCCCGCCGGTGGTAGGAACCGCCGGCGGCACTGCCAAGGGCCAGACACACACGTATGTGCCTGGCCGAGAAGTCATATATGCCGCACGACCGGTCATGGACCGTCGTGTGTCACCCAGTCCAGAAAGCGTTCATCGAACGAAATGATATGCTCGATGGTCATTTGGGATAGGATTGCTTTTCCCCCCATCACCAATACGAGTCCCGGATTCGGTCCGAGTCTACGTACACGGGTTGCCATCGTCCAAGTGTGCGCCATCAAAGATGCCACTGATGGAGGCCCGGGCCACTGATCCCGACGACAGACAGACAGAGTCGAGGGCGTGAATGCAGCAATCCACCTCCCACATCGTCATCGACCCAGACCGGATCTCCCGGCACGTGCGACGACCACTTCCCCGTAGACGTTGACATGGGGCGCACAAGCACGGTTTGGGGTGTTCGAGGAGCTGTCTGACACTGCTGCGATAGCATCACTGGCATATTCTGCTCGATCATTTGCTGGCGATCAGACCGTGTCCTGACGTCTCGCCTCACCAGTACAGTCTGGTCACGAGATGAGTCAACGGTACACACGAGTGACAGCCACTAGTAGAGCTCACACAGATCGCGAGAATCCCAGTAATGTGTGCAGGGGTATTACCGTCAACACGTGCTGTCAATGCCTGCCAAGCACTTCTGAGCTTTTGGAAGACTGTGAGTGAGCTTGCGGATATGAACGCGGTCGTGTGTGTACCCATCTGTAAATGGTGACTCCCGCAGTAGCTGACGAGTACCTGACGTTGTGTGTATAATCTCTCAGGAACACTTGAATTGTTACCCGTATCTGAAACCCTACAAATGGAGATAGAATTGCAAATCATCCGCCTTTACTCGCTCATCAGAACAACGTTCTAGAAAAAGCTACTCAATCGGGTGGAGAGTGGCACCACCTCACACGGTGCAAGTGGCGTCTTGAGTATGAGACACAGCCGCATCTCATATAACTTTCCAATAGTGCGCCCGGCTTGGCAGCATTGTCAGTTAGGGGCTCCGGTGAAAAGTACTGACCGGCTGGGCATGCACGTTGCACGAGCACCGAGGCGTGAAAACGACGGGGGGAAGCGATAGAAATCACTAGGGTGCCAGTACTTGTTATAGTCTTATGATCACTCACTGGCGGCAAACCATCGAATCGGAGAGACGAACGACCCTCATTTCTTGGCCACGATTCATTCCAACGATGGGCAGGAGAGCCTGGAGGACAAGGTGAGTTGAGATTCTCACCGAGAAAAAGCACGCTCTGTGGGCGATTTTCGTCGGGAATCACAGTCATTCCGAGCTCAGCACATCCACACCTCAGGGTGCTGCTGTCGGATCCGACCAGCACTGATAGGGATGGAAGCCATGCGCGTGCATGATGGGAATGTATCATCATGTTTTGCAGGTGATGATTCACGGTCACACACGACGATGTTAAGGTGTCCGGCTGAAAACCTTTGGCCACAGTAGATTCGTTAGACCAATGGGGTTCTACGTCAAAGCTGGATTGACATACCATGATGGTGGTCAACAGGTCTCCACCAAGCCCCCAATCAACGATTCCAAGGCAAAAATGGCGCTTTCGGCATTGAAACTTGTGGCCGTCTGTTTCATACACGCTAGGGAACTCTTACCAGATGGTGTGACAAGGTCAATTACCGTAAATGTCAACGCCGCTAAGTATGAGTGGTGAAACAGTCGCGACATAATGATGGTGTGTGGTATTAACATTGCCATCAGTCACATTGGATTTCATTGACGTCAGTCGGTGAGGATTCTGGCGCGAAGTATGTCATGTTTATGCCACCGCAGCTGGGGGCCCAGTGCCAGTGGGGTGTGAAATATGAGTTGTTAGACGATCGAGCAATTTATGCGTGTCGCCCCAAATACAAAAAGAGGATTATTGGATCCGGGAGTGTCGAGCCAAATGAATTGGATGTCATCATCGAGGCTTGGGCGGGTGGTCATCGAGCGATAAGAAAATCCCTCGTTGAACGTTGGACAAAATGGCAAGTTATTCATGAGGCCGATGTCTTCTTGGATGAAATTACCCCTTGGGGCAGATGTGTGACTGTCGGTGAGTACGGGCGTGAAGCTCACGGAGGCCAGAGTTGCAGCGCGGACATCGTGTGTTACAGAGGACCTAAGAGAAGGGGAAAAGGTAAGTTAGACCAACGGTGCGTGACTCAACGATGCGATGAGCGGATAACTGATTATCCTGATATGGTCCAACCCTCGACGTCCGACAACCAGGGTTGAATTGGGATGTTTCTTGGCGGACAAGGAAGAAGGGTCACGGCGCACGGCCCCTGTTGTGAGGCTTTGTGAGACTAGCACGTGATATTCTGTCACATGACACGAATGGTTAATCATCACACCGTCATGTCTTTCATCTGACTTGTTAGAAAAGAAAAGAGGCTGACAGAGGTTGGCATACTTATAAATGGCATCGCCAAGAATGGTTGTCTCCCATCTTTCTTCACCAAGGCTGGTTGTCCGATTTACTGCCATAGCGTCCCTAGCAAAAATTTCATCTTCTGTACCAGCACCTGATACTAGGCGTGCAATCCCGCGACTTCACCAGGTACCGTTGCCTATCTAGTCAATTCCAACAGTTGTTCACGTCCCCACCGCATCGTAGCTGTCAAGGTCTTTTACGTCCTCGTCAACGAAGATGGCACCAGTAGATCGTCCTCTGCATGAACGCTACGATTATATTTGCATCGGCGGTGGCAGCGGCGGTGTCGCTTCTTCGGTAAGTCATCCCATGCGTTGTCCAGTGTCAGCCTCGACTCTCTCCCACAGCGTCGCGCAGCCCTATACGGAAAGAAAGTTGCTCTTATCGAGGTCTCTCCCCGCCTGGGCGGTACATGTGTGAACGTTGGTAAGCGGTTCCCCATACTTGTGATATATCGTCCAACTCATGGTCGGCAAATAATCCAGGATGTGTTCCCAAGAAGGTGCGAACATTATCTACGACAGCATATTGAACACATGGTTTACTCATTTCTCAGATCATGTGGCACGCTGCCGACCTGGCCGACAAAATACGACATGCATCTGCGGGGTACCATTTCCAGGGGGTTTCGGAGCCCAAATTTGACTGGGCGTCGTTTAAGCCCCAGCGCGACGCATACATCCACAAGTTGAACGGTATCTATGAGACAAATCTTGATAAGGAAGGGGTAGAGTATCACCCTGGGTTTGCACGCTTGACATCCCCCAGTTCCGTCGAGGTCACTCGCCCAGACGGTCAGAAATACATGCTACACGCAGATCACATAACTATCGCTACGGGGGGGCGTCCAACGGCCCCTTTGGACAAAGACATTCCTGGAGCGAGTCTCGGTATCGATTCCGATGGTTTCTTCGACCTGGAAGAACAACCCAAGCGTGTCGCGATTGTCGGTGCTGGTTACATCGCTGTGGAATTCGCTGGAGTTCTCAACTCGCTCGGCTCTGAGACACATCTTTTCATCCGACGTGACAAGGTCCTACGTACCTTCGACCCCATGCTACAGGACACGCTGACCCCGTGGATGGAGCACACTGGAGTCAAGATCCACAAGCATTCTCAAATCCTGCGTGTAGAAGGAGAGAAAGGAAAGCCTCTCACGCTCCACGATAACAATGGGCAGACTACTGAGGTCGACTGCTTGATCTGGGCGATTGGCCGGCATGCCAACACAGAAGGTCTTGGACTCGAGGAACTAGGAGTTAAGCTCGACAAGAAGGGTGACGTCATTGTCGACGAATTCCAGAACTCCACGGTTCCAGCTATCTATGCCATTGGTGACGTGCAAGGCAAGGCCCTGCTTACCCCTGTTGCCATCGCGGCGGGAAGGCGATTATCCAATAGGCTCTTTGGGCCCGAAACTTTCAAGAACGACAAACTCTCATACGAGGACATTCCCACTGTCGTCTTTTCGTAAGTCGAGTGTGTCAGGGGTGTGGCATGATACTAACTGGGACAGGCATCCGACAATCGGTACCGTGGGTCTTACAGAAGCAGAGGCATACGAGAAATATGGCAAAGACGTGAAGATTTGTAAGTCAAACGGGATCCTCCGAGGATCCCGCTTTCTGATTTCGTTTCAACTCCAGACAAGTCGTCGTTCCGGGCCCTCTACTTCTCTCAGATTGCAGAATCGCACAAGGAACCAACGGTTTACAAGCTCATTGTCGTGGGCGAAGAGGAGCGTGTTGTAGGAGTTCATATCATCGGACTGGGAAGTGATGAGATCCTGCAAGGCTTTGCAGTAGCCGTCAAAATGGGCGGTACGTCTCAACGTTTTGAGGATTACTCATGCTTACACGCTGGTACCAGCACGCAAACGGGATTTGGATGACACGGTCGCGATTCATCCTACGTCAGCTGAAGGTTCATCGAAACTATCTTGGTTGTGATTGGCAGTGACTGACAGAAATTTCTTCACAGAATTGGTCACAATGCGCTAAAGAACTTGGTTTACAGCGATCGGAGTATTCATAGCATGCAGTGCATTTCATAGACAGGTGTCAAACTCAGAGTATCCCAACGTCGACATTAAGAAAGGTGTATATCTCGCACCCAATAATTACAAAGTGTTTGGGGATAAATATGTACAAGGCAAGGCTAACTTCTTCGAGGAGCGGGTATCCGACTACCCCATGCCGTCAAGCAAGGTGTCGACTGCAAGTGGGCATTTCCGAGTACCTAATCGGGAGTATTAAGACTTGTGAGATACTTGACTACAGAACTTGAACTGGATCCTCGAAAGGCCGCTGCGAATGACTTGATTGAAAGAGCGTCCGTTCGACACTATCAACGCGCTGTCAGGCTCAGACTCATACGATGATTCCTAATCGACAGTGTGACAGGCACGACCCCCTAGGGATGATTGATTAACAGACTGTACCGCAGCACGCCGCACTGCGCATGTACCAGCCTTTATATGTTAAATGTTGTCTCCCTTTGACGGAGAAGCCATCTCTGTGTCCCTAGACGATGCCACTTGTTTCGCAACATCATCGGTGAGCAGGACTGACGACGGGTCTTCGTATTTTGAGCTTTCTGTGGATATAGGTATCGTCAAAAGGTCTCGCGGACTTTTGGGGCTGTGGAGGCGTTGGTAAGGAAATAAATAGAGGATGAAATAATATCTCCGTACTCGTGTGCGGTTTGCATTGTGTCTGGACTTCGTGTTGATATAGAGACCATGCTCACTGAAGATAAAGATAAAGAAGAGTTCTTATCGGCCTAAGTTGTCGCCACTGGCATGCAGTACCGTGCCTTCATTGGCATCCACATCAATGGTAAATTACCACCGCGAGAACGGGCGTGAGAGGTCACGCAGTCACAAGCCGAAGTGTCGGAGTATGAAAAGAGTTTCTTGACACCAACATGGTAAAGTCAAGAGGAACGAAACGCAAAGCCCCTGAAGCTGCAATCGCAACTTCTATACAGGGCGTAGATCTTCCCCCTGGGATGCAGCAGCTTTTGGCACTTGAGCCCGACCTCGCTTACGTTCTTGCAGCACTTGCCAACGTCGGGAACATCAGTGCCTCTCAGATAAAGAAAGCCAGAAGAAGCCTGCCATCCTTGTCGGCCGCAAAATGGACCGAAGTTGCGCCCCAATTCGGTCTTATCGATGATCTTACGAGGGCCAAACTTGACTCCTACCCAATTACTCCTGTTCTTCTCCCCCCCGTCTTTTCATGAGACTGTCGCCGAGGCGGCATGGCGCATCCAAGACGTCTATCAAGAACGAATTTCTCAGGAGAGGGAAGAGGTGCGAGTTAGAGCCTTTGATGCAGTATGTCCAACTGTAGAAGAATGCTTTCGCGTGCTCACGTTACACCAAGTACCTTATCCCATTGTCGGATTATTCCAAGGTCGGGTTATCGATAGGCCGGAGCACCCAATGACGTCGACAGCTTACTCTAGCGGAGGTGAGGTTGAGCATGAGGTGGGTGTATTGCTCAATATATGCCGACTTTCTGACTGAGACTTGATACAGCTATTCATGATTGGGGGTATTATTTTCTTCGTAATCGAACTGAAGTTGGGTTACGAAGGGCAGGACAACGTTGCGCAACTATTCCTTGAGCCACTTTGTAAGCCTGAATTCTTATTCTTGAGTTATGCTGAGCTTGTATACAGCGGCCGCCGAAATGAACAAAAAAGTCAACTTTGAAGGCCTGCATGTCCATGGTTTGCTTACCGACCTTGAAGCCTTTCATTTTTACTCGTATGATCCAACCCGAAGGAAGTTTGCCTTTGATGAGACGCTGCAAGCAAGTGGCGCAAGAGAAGCGTTCATTGCAAATACTAGTCGCGAAGGGCCACATCCGTGGCCACACCCGATACGGAATGCACACTTTCGTCCTTTCGGCCACGCCAATCTTTATTGTACTTATGTATCACAGGACTATCTCTACTATGTATCGCAGGAGTATTGCACACAATTAAAGTTGGTCGGGTGTAGACATCACTGGCGATGCAGATTCATAGTATGTCAAGAGCGCAACTTGGATAACGCATAACGTTCGAATCTTTTCACACCATACTATCGTTGGACCGGAGTGCATAGAGATTGTAGTCTACTACATCAACATGCTCCAGTAATCCTTCCTCGATTGCTCTGTGACGTGGTGAGTCATCGGTGGAGGGTTTGCAACAGCATCACATACCTGCCAGTGCGCAGGATTGCATTCACAAGGCCAATATCCTCCGGGCTAATTTTCTTCCATAGTGACAAACAAAGTATTTACCGTCATTCTATCTGCCTATGTGGAAGGTCTTGCTGCCTCTGTCAAAGGAAGCCATGAGAGGCCGCCCGGGTCACCAGTTAGTTTGTTGTTCTCGGATCTTATGGCAAAAATCTCTAATGCCTGCCCAGATCGGTTCCTCGCCCGTTCAGCGACTGTTGAGCAATGGCACCGACGACAATGTAAGCCAGAAGGAAACAAGTCGTGTTCATGATACTGACAGTCTTGTAAGACTTCTGGCTCACAGACTAATTCTGGTCCTCGTAAATCGACTGAACAATGGGAACTCGCGCATGTCCTTGCCATGCAATGTCTGAAAAAGTTCAAGGAACCAGTTCGTACTATCGAAGATGTTGAAAAGCAGTCTTGCGAAGCGATCGGATTGTTGACAAAAAGGCATGTTCACAATGTTTTGCACCTTCTATAAGGCCTGATTTTGTAATGCTGTTCTAGTGTCCATTT